>JAGFNQ010005661.1:126033-253005 GCA_024364735.1 Boesenbergia rotunda
TAATGGGCTATAAAGAGGGGGGTTTTGGGAGTTACCTCTTCCTTCCATCACTTTGCAATTTCTTCCTCATCCTCCCCTCATCCTAGCCGAACACCACAAGGGTGATTCTCCCTTGGAAAAGCTCCACAAGAGGTCTCATCTCCAAGATCTAAGGGTTTTCCAAGGATACAAGGACAAGGAGGCTCAAGGATCCAAAGATTTTGCAATTTTCTTCTCTTTTAAGGTCTAAAAATCAAGATCAACCAAGGTAAGACTCCCTCACCTGTGGTATAATTGTTCTTTAGGATTTTCATGATTTTTGACATAATATAAGGTGTGATTTTGGGTTTGGATGTTGAGAAAAATCATGTTCTAGACCCCTATGGGTTTCGGCCACCAAGTTTTTGGGGTTCATGATGATGTTAAAAATCTGGATTATGCTTTCTAATGTGTTCTCAGAATGTTTAGAGAATAATCATAATTTATGGGAATTTTTGGGGTACCCTAAGACCCCTTAGAGTTGGGTATCATTATAGGGATTTTCATGGCTAGAGGGGGGATTTAACCCTTCACTCATGTATCTTGTGTACCCATAAGGTACAAAGGGAGTTGGAAGGGATTTATGTGAAATTTTTACAAGGTTTTGTGACCTTATGGGGTTCGGCCAAGAAGGGCCTAGGGCCAAGGGTTAGGGACTTACCTCAAGTAAGGGCCTTAATGACCCTATAGTATGGTATGGTGAATGTTTAATGGTTGATTGGGAATATTATTGGAATTTTTTCATGCACCCATGTCTTCATGGGTTTCGGCCAGCCCTAGGAGGGAGACCTAAAGGTTAGGGTTAACCCTAATCATGAGCCCTAATGGCTCCCTATGGTCTTATAGGTAATGTATGGTTGTTCCTTTACCTTATGCTATCTCATATGTTTATGGAATTGATGGAACTCCTCCCATAAGTTTCGGCCAAGCAATGCATCTAGGGTTTTGGGTGGAGTTAGGGTTCGAAGAGTGATGGTTTATGCTTATTGTGAAGTATATATATAGGTTCAAGCATGTGGTAGAAATCATGTTACTTATAACCCTAACCTTAAGCATCATGCTTTATGTTGCATGTTATGATTGGATGCCATGCTTATTAGGGTTTATTATGAATGATATGTACGTATGCCATGTCTTATGAATGATAGGTATGTATGCCATGTTTAGGAATAATTTGTATGTATGCCATGATTTATGAATGAAGTGTACATATGCCATTTTTAAGAATGGAAAGGAAGAATGAAGTTAAAGTTCATGCCATTAAGGCATAACGATGATGTTAAGTATGATGAATGAATGAATATACGATGATGTTAAGTATGATGAATGAATGAATATGCTATGAATGATGATGAATGAAAAGCATGTGAAAGCATTTTATTTTATTTTATGGGCTTGTACCGGACCTAAGTAAGGTCCACGGTTCTGGACTACCGATGAAGCTGTCCACGGTTCGGGACTACCGATGAAGCTGTCCTTACGGTTTGGGACTACCGATGAAGCTGTCCTTACCCTAGTAGGTCGAGATTAGCTACCTCGTATTTACTTAGGGATACGCGCATATGATTAATGAATGTGGTACAAGCCAGGGCCGAATGAATGTTATGATTATGTTAAAAGTATTTAAAAGCACGATGTTTTAAAGATTAAGCATCCTTATCTATATATGTGCATTTGCTCATGCATTCATCCATGTTATGCATTATGTTTACGAAAAGTATGTTTACGAAAAGTATGTTTATGAAAAGTATGTTTATGCTAGTTTAAGATGCCATGATTTATTTATGTTTCTGTCAAATTATGATGCCATGATTTATTTATGTTTCTGTCAAATTATGATGCCATGATTTATTTATGTTCATGCTAGTTTAGGATGCCATGATTTAATTATGTTTATGCTAAGTTAGAATGCCATGGTTTTATTTATGTTCATGCTAGTTTAGGATGCCATGATTTAATTATGTTTATGCTAAGTTAGAATGTCATGATTTTATTTATGTTCATGCTAGTTTAGGATGCCATGATTTAATTATGTTTATGCTAAGTTAGAATGCCATGATTTTAATTATGTCTATACTAATTTATGATGCCATGATTTAACTATGTTATGCTAAGTTAGGACGCCATGATTTTATTTATGTTCATGCTAAGAATGTTTATGAGGTTATGATTATTATGTTATGTCTATGCCAAGTGTTATGCCATGCCATGAATGTTTTATGGTTATGTTTATGCCATGCTACGAATGTGATGAAGTTATGTTCATGCCATGTCGAATGTATGCTAAGTGATGAGAAGGCTTATGTGCTAAGTAAAGCACTAAGTATGTTAATGTTTCATGTGCTCATGATGAAGTGATGAATGGTTTTAGTGAGTAGGAAAGAGTCTTACTAAGCCTGTGTGCTTATAGTTTTATTTCCTTATACCGCAGATTACGCAAGGGGACAGTAAGGAAGCAGCAGGAGGGCCTTAAAGCATGTGTGTGATAGTGACTTGGCCAAGAAACAATATGTTTGCTCGTCTTATGATAAAACGTTACTTACTATTATGTGCTTGAATGTGACTCTATGACATGATGCTAAGTATGACATGATGCTGGATAGGACATGATGCTAAGTATGACATGATATGATGCTAAGTATAAAGTAAATATGACAAATTCCCATGTTATAACGTTAGGAATGGTAGTAAGTGCATGTAGGTGTAAATTAGAGGTTTCCGCTGCATTATGATGTCTACATGCCCTAAGTATGTTAACGTAACGCCGCTTAGGAAAATGAAAAAAAAAAAAGCGGGCGTTACAGAGGCTATAGGATGGATGGTTGGTGCTAGTGGTGGCGGGACAGTGGAATGAGATCCTTCGGGATAAGTTGTTAATGTTCCAAGCACAAATAATAGAATGTTATGAGTTTCTTGAGTTTATGGTTTATGGGTCATATTAGTAGTTTTATTTCTGCAAAAGACATTAAGTTTAGTTGTCATGATTTGAAGTTGATACACATGCTAAATGGAATATGATTGAGTTCAATTATGATGGTTTATATGATTATGAGTCTTCTATTTGTTGTGTAGTCAAAATGGGATGTATAAGTACACATGATCAGTGTTTCTGAGACTTGAAAACTGCAGTTTCAGGCGTATCAGTCGACTGATGCAGGTATCAGTCGAATAGTCGAGGGAACAGAATGATCAGTCGACTGGTGCCAACTTTAAATACAATGTGTTGTAGGATTGTTGGTTAGTGCTTCAATCTTTCAACCACGAGGTTGGGGGATCAAATTCTGGCAAAGCTAATAAAATTAAAGTTTTTTTATTTTGGCTGACCCAGCAGTAAAGTCAACATAACGACCCTATAAGGTCATGGTTAGTAAGAGAGGGTCGTTACAAACCTTATGTGTGGAAATGGGGCAGTCGACTGGCAAATGTTGGATCGTTTCCGTAAACTAGAGGGGGTGAATAGCGTTTCTTTGAACACGTTCTTCCTACACGGTTAGTTGCGCAGCAGAATATACAATAAAACTAAACTAACAATGTAAAGAACAATGCTAACAAACCAAATTTACTTGGTATCCACCCCGGACAGGTGACTAATCCATGAATCTGTCGGTGGATCACTCCCCGGATAACCTCCGGCTAGCCCTCGTCGCTCCTTATGGGTGGAGAAATCTCACCACAATAACTTTAGAAGACCTGAGCACAAAGACTACTACCTTGCCTTTAAGCAAGATAAGATTCATCAAGAATCTCAGCCACCACGAAGTCCTCTTTAAATAGGACTCGGGCTGAAACCCTCGCCACCAGTCGACTGCCCCCAGGGCAGTCGACTGGTGCCACTGAAATTCGACCATTGTAACCCCAACGTTTGAATTTTCAGTCAACTCACCAACCACCTACCAGTCGACTGCCCACAGGGCAGTCAACTGGTCCCAGACCAAAACCCTTCTATGAGTTTTATCAGTCGACTGCCCTACTCACTCACCTAGGGATTCCCTTCCCGAGTACATTCCACTCCGCACTCGAACCCTAGGACTTTCCCGCGCACAATCCCACAACACTCGTACCCTCACGACTCGACCGACTCCTTATCTGCAGCCTCGACTGTTACCTTCGTACCCTCTTCATCTTCGGCTCCAGTCCGTTGGATGCACGCAAGCCTCCAGCTTGCCTCCATGCCATCCTTCACGCATGCCTTGATGTTCGCTCCCCTTAGCTCATCGTCCTTTCTCTCCAAAGTCCATCGAGTGCACACAAACCTCCAGCTTGTCTCCATGCCACCCTTTACCGTACCGAGGTCGTCCAGTAGAGTCAATATGTGTACCTGCATAACCTGCACACTCAACATGCACATATTAGAACACAAGGGAAACCCAACTTAAACCTTTTTCCCAAACATCAAAATACTTGGTCACTCCGGACCACAGATTGCCTCAACAATCTCCCCCTTTTTGATGTTTGATAATACGTTTATGTTAGGGAAACAGATAGTAGTCAATTGCAAAAATCATGCTAAAACAAACAACTGGACTTACGTTGCCAAGACTCCATCTTGGACATACACCGCCAATGCATATGCAATGCAATCATGGATCCTATCCTAAGGTATCCCACATCTAACCCTCCAAGTTAGGAATTTTTACAATGGGATCCTATCCCAAGGCATACCACACCTAACCCTCCAAGTTAGGAATTTTCCACACCTAACCCTCCATGTTAGGATTTTTCACACACCTAACTTCCCAAGTTAGGGCTTTTCACCAAAACGGCCTTTTTAAAGCTTCTCTAAAGCTCCCCCTACATTGAACATACAAAGGCTTTTTAAAAACCTCTCCCAGGTTCCCCTTACACGACGAATGAAGCAACCATGCTCCCCTTTTTCTTATCTCCCCCTAAACCTAGGGTTTCTAGCAATGGCATGTTTGGTTTCCCAACTTAAACCCATCACTTCTCCCCCTTTGCCTAAGATCAAAAAGACTCCACCAATATCCCAATTATTGGATCTTTTAATCCCTAATGGTCCTAAATAGTGTACTAGCCCCCCATACACTTGTTTTTCATCATTTGTGTTGGTGCAGGCAGCACCTAAGTCAAACCTGGGTTTTGATAATGGCAAAGAGTTCAGAAGTTAAGATGTTATTGTTGTCTAATGTGTTTACTAAGTGTGCAGGAAATAAGTCCTAGGTACACTAGGCACGAAGTCCTTGTTGAGGACTAGGCACGAAGTCCTGGCAAGGGGCTGGGCACCATAGACCTACTCGGAAGGTGGACACAAAGTTCTGGTTGAGGACTGGACACGAAGTCCTGGCAAGGGGCTGGGCATCGAAGACCTGCTCGGAAGGTGGGCACGAAGTCTTGGTCAAGGACTGGGCACAAAGACCTAGTCAAGTGGATCGGGCAAAAGTCCAACCGGAGGAGCCGGTTGGCAAAAGGTAAACTCTCCTGAGAGGAGTAGGTGAGGACGCGTTCCCCGTCGAGGGAACAATAGGCCTCGGTTCGACCTAAGGTTCCATTTGGGAGACGCGAAGTCAGAACCAAGGCAGCTACGGCTGTAAATACTAACTAATACTCTTGCTTTGTTTGTTTTTGGAACTTACCTTGTATGCAGAGACCGAAGGAGTGTGTTTCTGCAGCTCATAACGCCCCAAAGGAGAGGGGCAGGAAACTGGCCTAGGCGCCCGGGGGTCCCGGGAGCCGAAGGTCAAAGGCAAAATAACAAAGAACAAGAATCGCTTCGAAACCACACTAGGCTAGGTGCCCAGGAGGTCCCGGGCGCCCAAGGTCAAAGCCAAAGAGGTAGTCGAAGCAAAATCAAGCACGAAGGAGCGGACCAAGTCAAGTTGGGCACCCAGGTGGTCCCGGGTGCCCCAGTCAGCTCCAGAGGCCGATTCGAAGGGGATAAGCGCTGACCGAGCTACGGATGAAGTGTCTCCGATCTGAAGCCACGTGTCAGGCGTCGACGACGACCCTCTGCTCCGAAGTACGATCCACACCGGGCGTCGGTAACGAAAAGTGTATTCCTTTTTTACTGCAATATTCTTGTATCAAAATTTGTAAACATTTGCGCGATTATAGAATTGCCCGCAGTAAATGGTCAAGGACCGTGGGCCTTGGAGTAGGAGCCGACCGCGACTCCGAACCAAGTAAAAATACTTGTGTTCTTTGTGTGTTTGTTTTATTTCCGCTGTGTATTTTCTCTTATTCTTATCCGAAAAGATTTTCACGATATTCACCCCCCACCTCTATCGTGTTTCTCGATCCAACAAGTGGTATCAGAGCGGGGTAGCTCAAATTTGGTGCAACCACCAATTTGGGAGTTGTTTGGATTTTTACGAAGTTTTTAATTTCTTTTTCGATTGAATTTTTATCGTTAATCGAGGTTGGTGCAACACCACTAGATAATTTCTTTTAAATATCTTATTCCCGCACTGCTAATCGAAGACCAAGTCTTGGCACAGTTTTTTTGTTCTTATTATTTTAGAATTTCTAAAAGGCTATGCAAGAGGGTTTCAGTACAGCCAGACCACCACTCTTCAGTGGGGAGGACTTCTCCTACTGGAAGAGTCGGATGGAAGACCACCTGAAAACTCAGGTGGACATGTGCACAATAATCCAATCTGGTTTGGAAATCTCGAAAAATGTTGAAAGAGTGGCACAACCTTTCATTGAATGGGATGCCTTGCTAAAAAGGAAGATCGAGGCTGATGCTAAAGCGACCCAGACACTCCAATGCGATCTAACCAAAGAAGAGCTGAACCGGGTGGGACCATTCAACAGTGCAAAGAAACACTGGGGTAAGTTAATTGAATTGCACGAAGGCCCCACAATCAAACCTGCTCGCCCTGACTGCTTCGGATGAAATCGACACCGGATCAGAATCGGAACCGGACGACGAAAAGCTCACCATTTCGGAAGACCGCCAAATAACTGTAAGTGGTTATTCAAAAGCTGAATTAGCTGAATTAATTGCATACCTATCTAGTAACTTGGCTAAAGCCAAAATTCGAGTCGAGTCTCTCCGACAGGAAGTAAAACTCCTGAAAGAGGGAGCTGACTCTAGATCCTTAACTGAGAAGCTTCATGAAGGAACCTCGACTCAAGTTGAAAAACCTGAGAAAGAAAACTCCTCCTTGAAAACTCAAGTCAAGGACCTTAGAGCAGCATTGGAACGATTCACTTCGGGTTCCAAGGGTCTTGGTATGATCCTTGGAAAATAGAAGTCTGTTCATCGATCCGGGTTAGGGTATTGAACCAAGGCTAGACAAAGGTCATATTATGCTGTACTGAATCAGTCTAGACCCAAAGTTCAGGCATGGGTACCCAAACATTGCCTGAGCAACCAAGTTGGACCAAATCAGTATTGGATCCCCAAGGACAAGATTCATATCTTGCCTAATCATTACTGTGGCTTTAGTCCAGGGGGAGCCAACTTAAAAACCAATTTTATAGCTAAATAAATTCTTTTTCTTATTGTAAAATTGCATGATTACGTGTTTATTTATTTTCTTTAATTTACCATGCTTAGACCTTGGACTGGTTAGATTAAGGACTAAACCGATTCACTGAAATTTGAATAACATAGTATTGGATGAAGGTGAGATGATAGTACGTTAGGGAAGTCATTTTTGCAGAACTAGCCGAAGCTACCGATCCAAGACCCAAACTAGTTAGACCAAAATCTTTCAAGGAGTAACTTGAAAATGTATTTTCAATAAAAAGCTTTGTCAAGGAAAGGGTTGATGATCCAATAAGACTACGACCAAAGAAGGCCTAGTGCCTCGCCAAGACCTGGAAGCCAATTATTGAAAACCAAATTCACTTTACTATTGTCAGATTTGAATCTATCACAGATTTCAATTAATCTTAGATTCAACCATTGTTTTCAAAAATAATTTTAAAACATAATTAATTGGTTTTTCAAAATTAAGTAAAATTTTCAAAACTAATCATAGTTTTTCAAAATAAAATCTTTACTTCTATTCGAAACCTGTCTCACAAAAACCCATAAGGTTAACATGATTGATAACTCTAGATTGGGTGAGACAGACTAGGTGGTAAAAATCAATTTAGGCTATCCTTGATTCTAATTGGATCCAAATCAACAAATTCTTTATGTGTAGGAACATAAAGATTTGGACCAATGGATGTTGGATAGCGGGTGCTCCAGACACATGACTGGGGACAAATTAAAATTCACCAAACACAAGTTCAAGAACCTAGGCTCAGTAGCATTTGGAAACAATGCTACACTAAAAGTCATTGGGTCAGGTAATATTGAACACAAATCTGATTTTGTCATTACAAATGCACTCTTGGTTGAAAACTTTAAATTTAACTTGCTTAGTATAAGTCAATTGTGTGATACTGGCTATGTAGTTACCTTTACCAACTCTAACTGCCTGATTAGAAACTTGCAAGACTCAGAAATCATGCTTAAGGACACTAGGAAAAATAATGTTTACACTATAAACCTACCCTTAGTACCTAAATGTCTCTTAACTCAGTTAGAAGAATCAAACCTCTAGCATAGGAGATCATGTAGCTAGGGGGTGAGATAGTCCTTAAGCATATAGACTCAAAATCTAACTTAGCTAATATCTTCACCAAACCCCTACCTGAGTCTAAGTTCAGCACAATAAGAAGGCAGTTAGGGTTATGCTTGGTAGAAATGGACTGCTCTAATTATTGTTTTTCTAAAACTATTTTATTTTCTGCAAAATCATTTCTTTATTTTCATTATGTTATTTAAAATGATTTTTCCGACTTAGTTTTTTTAAAATAAAATTACCCCCATCAATACTAGGGCTTTTTCATAAAATGGACTTAGCCTAGGCCCTAACCCTAGAATTGCATGCACCTATAGATCTAGAAGTCAGCATCTCACAAGCACCTTAGGGTACTTTTGATTGATAACCTAGAATGGGTTGAGATGCTTAGGTCTTTGCTTTGATTCAAGATGTTTTATGTCAGTGCATCTGTAGTAATTGGGGCACTAAATACCAATTAAACAGTAATCAGGTTAAGTGTCAAGCATAGAAAATCTAACTTAATCAGATCACTTAACTTGACTAACCCTAGCAAAAGCTGATGTTTATAACAGTCAGCAAGTAGTTAATTGGGTTAGACAGGATCCGAAAGCGAAAATTCAAATTAATTTGGTCCAGTTTAAATTTAGAATTGGTTCAGTACAACATCTTACTTTGATTACTCATTTTTTTGCTATATTTTTTTTTGATATATGGTAAAGGGGGAGAGATTGAAAAGAAGGGAGAGAAAAGAAGGTTTCAAAATTTAAATTTTTTCTTCAAAACTAATTTCTTCAAAAGTAAATCTTTTTACAAAAGAAGAAGGGAGAGAAAAGAAAGTTTCAAAATTTAAGTTTTTTTTAAAACTAATTTCTTCAAACGTAAATCTTTTTCCAAAAACATTTATCCCCTGTTTTTCAAAAAGTAAAGTTCTTCAAATACTTAAGTTCATTTTGAAAGTTAATTTTTCTTGTTTTCAAAAATAATTCTAAGTACTTATTCTGAAAAAAAATTTCTGAAATTTTTTTCTAAGTCATAAATTCAAAATTGTGCCTAAAAAATATTTCTAAGTATAAAAAATGTTTGAAAAATATTTCTAAGTATTTAAACTGCAATCTAAGTATTTAAATTGCGTTCTAAGTATTAAAACTTCTTGAAAATTTTCTAAGTGTTAAAACTTCAGAATAAGTTTATAAAATTTTTTAAAGTGCAAAAACTAAGTATTTTGGAAATTATTTTCGAAATTATATATGTTCAAAAAATTATTCTAAGCATTTTTGGTTGGTTGAAAATTTTCTAAGTGTAAATTTCAAATTCTCCTGAAAATTTTCCAAGTGCCAAACTCAAAATATGTTTTGGAAAATGTTTTCTAACTTAAAAACCTTTTCTTGAAAATTTTCTAAGTATTGAAAACCTGAAAAAACGTTTCACTGTTAGACTTAGAAACTTTTTCAAAAACCCCACGAACTTTTGAAAAACTCAGGGGGAGATTTCCTCCTGGGGGAGGAAATTAACTTTGGTACTTTACTTTATTTATCTGTATGATTAACTTAACATTTTGAACCGGGTTGTCATAAATCAAAAAGGGGGAGATTGTTGGTGCAGGCAGCACCTAAGTCAAACCTGGGTTTTGAGAATGACAAAGGGTTCAGAAGTTAAGATGTTATTGTTGTCTAATGTGTTTACTATGTGTGTAAGAAAGATGTCCTGGTCGAGGACTGGGCACGAAGTCCTGGCAAGGGGCTGGCCACCGAAGATCTACTCGGAAGGTGGGCACGAAGTCCTGGTCGAGGACTGGGCATGAAGTCCTGTCAAGGGGCTGGGCACTGAAGACCTGCTCAGAAGGTGGGCACGAAGTCTTGGTCGAGGACTGGGCAAGAAGACCTGGTCAGGTGGATCAGGCAAATGCCCAATCGGACGAGCCGGTTGACAAAAGGTAAACTCTCCTGAGAGGAGTAGGTGAGGACGCGTTCCCCGTCAGGGGAACAGTAGGCCTCGGTTCGACCTAGGGTTCCATTTGGGAGATTCGAAGTCAGAACCAAGACAGCTACGACTGTAAATACTAACTAATATTCTTGCTTTGTTTGTTTTAGGAACTAACCTTGTATGCAGGGACCGAAGGAGTGTGTTTCTGCAGCTCAGAATGCCCCAAAGGAGAGGGGCAAGAAACTGGGCTAGGCGCCCGGGAGGTCCCGACCGCCCAAGGTCAAAGGCAAAATAGCAAAGAACAAGAATCACTTCAAAACCACACTAGGCTAGGCGCCCAGGAGGTCCCGGGTGCCCAAGGTCAAAGTCAAAGAGGTAGTCAAAGAAAAATCAGCCACGAGGCCAACGGACCAAGTCAAGCTGGGCGCCCAGGAGGTCCCGGGCGCCCCAGTCAGCTCCAGAGGCCGATTCGAAGGGGATGAAGTTTCTCCGATCTGTAGGCACGTGTCAGGCGCCCCTAGGAGCACTATAAAAGGGGCTCGACCCCGAGGCTTCAAGAACACAACTTTCCAATGCCTCTAAGCTTTTCATTCAAGTGCTCTGCTCCAGCAAACTCCGATCTCGAGACTCTAGCGCCGACGACGACCCTCTGCTCCGAAGTACGATCCACACCGGGCGTCGGTAACAAAAAGTGTATTCCTTTTTTACTGCAATATTCTTGTATCAAAATCTGTAAACATTTGCGCGGTTAAAGAATTGCCCGCAGTAAATGGTCAAGGACCGTGGGCCTTAGAGTAGGAGCCGACCGCGACTCCGAACCAAGTAAAAATACTTGTGTTCTTTGTGTGTTTGTTTTATTTCCGCTGCGTATTTTCTCTTATTCTTATCCGAAAAGATTTCACGATATTCACCCCCCCCTCTATCGAGTTTCTCAACCCAACAATTTGGACCCAAGTCAGCTGCTGGATAACCACACCAGCCCTGACCAGTAGATACTCTGAAAATCAATTTTTCTGGACAATTTCAGAATTGCGCCAGAAATTCCACAAATCTCTAAAAATTCTCAAATTTTGTGGAGAACATTGTGGTACCTATACCTACTGGGGAAAAATACATTTACCCATGTATCTATCACGATTCCCAAGTTTGACACAAAATCCAAAAATTTTCTATGAAAATCAAGTCAAACAAGGAGGCAACCTCTCCCTTAACATATGTCATCTCCCAATTTTCATTTACCAAGGTGAAGTTCTACCCAACCTAACCCACTAACTGTTGGAACTTGTATGGCTAGAGAGGGGGGTGAATATAGCCAGACACTTAAACTTTAACACTATCAATTTTCTACACCTCAAATGTTAGTATCACAGCGGAAGCTAATGGAAAAATAGAGTATGCAGAAATGAACCCTAACCTAAGAACAAACACAAGAACGCTAACAAGAGGGTTTACAAGGTTCGGGGATAACTTGCCCCTACTCCTTGGCGTGCCCGTAAGGTGGGCGATCCCTTGATCGTCGGCAGATCAAGCCCCATTAAATCCGGATAGTAAGCAACCTCCTTCTCGGTGGAGTAACCTCTCTACAGCGTTTCAAGATGATGAAGTATAAAGTACAGGAAACACAAGAAGGATCTTACTTAGCACTTAGAACCACAAGAACGCAAGCAAACATCTCCGAGCTCCACCCAGCGCAGATCTCACGCAAGACTCTCCTCTTCGTGTCTTCTTCCTAATGGACTCAAGCTCCTTGTTTCTTCTTCCAAGTGCTCAAGTAACACAAGGTTGCTTCAAAGATCATAGTTGCTTGCTCAAGAGATGATGGAAGTAATCACACACTCAGAAAACAAGAGTTGTCGCAAGAGCAGAAAACTGATCAAGTGAATGTTGTGTTCTTCTTGAGACTTCTTCGCCACCAAGCGCTTAAGTCCCTCCACTGATCGCCAGGTCATCTCACTGCAGCCTCCAGCTGCTCACCTGCAACCAGCAGCCTACCACTGAGCTCTCCTGGACTCCCTGAGCTTCCCTCAGACTAGCCCCAGTCAGCAGCTCCAGTCAGCAGCTCCAGCCGTTGCAACCTGAGATGGCAAATGGACAAACCTGCTCCGAGGAAAGGCATCCATTGACTCTCCTTGAGTGTTTGAATCCATCCCTGTCACCTGCACACTTAATCAGAGCATTAGCACAGCAAATCATATAGAGAATCATGTATCTGAGATGAAACGCAGAGAATCAGATGTGTTCAGACGCGATCAGAGCATCTGACAGTGCATTTTGAATTAAAGTGATCGGTCACCGGACCGATCCAGGGCTCGTGGATCGGTCACCGGACCGATCCACCGCTTTCCTTGGAATCCTAGCTTTCGCGGCCACACGAGCCCGATCGGTCACCAGACCGATCAGGATATGACCTGATCGGTCACCAGACCAATCAGGAAGCTTCCTGACTGATCAGTCTCCGGTCTGATCGGTTATAAGACGGAGTCCGCGTCACCTGATCGTTCTCCAGAACGGTCTGAACAGTGTTTTAGATCGATCACCAGACCGATCAGGAGCAGATCAATAAGGTTCCCAAAACCTACTGGATGCTCCCTGATCAGTCACCGGACCGATCAGGAGTAGAACAACTGGAGAACTCAACTCACTGTGGGCTCCCTGATCGGTCACCGGACCGATCAGGAGCTAAGCAGTGAGTGAACTGCCCACTCCCTGATCAGTCACCAAACCTATCAAGAGCTAAGCAGTAGGTTCCAGCCTCACTGTATGCTCCCTGATCGGTCACCAGATCGATCAGTCATCTCTGGATCAGTCACCAGATCGATCCACGAAGGAGCACCGTGCCAACGTGCCTGATCGATCACCAGACCGATCCAGGGACTCCAACCTAGCCCTCCAAGCTAAGATTTCATCCAACCTAGCCCTCCAAGCTAGGACCTGGTGTTGGTGTAAGTTGCATCAATGATGTTCCTCTTTAAGTGTTTTAATGTTTGACAAATCATCTTGCATCTCAATGATCCAATCGGGATCATTTAATGCTTCATCAATTTTCCTAGGTTCAATTTCAGAAATTAAGGCAACTTCATTAGCCTCATTCCTAAAGAATGATCTAGTCCTAATCCCATGATGGATATCTCCAACAATTTGGTCTTGGGGATGACTAGAGGCTAACCTAGTTTGCCTTGGTGTTGATGGTGCTTCTTGAATGGTTTCACTAGACACTAGCTCAGCCTTAGGATCCGGCTGATCTATGTGTTGTCTAGGCTCACCGTCATCAGACTCATCACCATCAATAACATTCGGACTTTCATTCAAACCCAGTTTCCTAAGTTCGAATTGAGCTTCATCAACATCTTCTGGTTGATCATTTGATCTTGGAATTTCTTTAAAGACAACATCAGAAGATTCTTCTGTTGGTGGAGGAAGCACCATATCGAACCTTGTTTTGATATTGGCAAAGGATTCAAAGTTAAGTTTATTTGTGATCTAACAATGTTACTCAAGTGTGCAGAGACAAAGCCCTAGCGAAGGACTGCTAGGCACCTGGCGAAAGACTGCCAGTATCCAAGCCCTAGCGAAGGACTGCTAGGCAACTGGCGAAGGACTGCCAGTATCCAAGCCCTAGCGAAGGACTGCTAGGCAACTGGCGAAGGACTGCCAGTATCCAAGCCCTAGCGAAGGACTGCTAAGCAACTGGCGAAGGACTGCCAGTATCCAAGACCTAGCGAAGGACTGCTAGGCGCCAAGCGAAGGACAGCTTGGGACTAAAGCCCTAGCGAAGGAATGCTAGGCACCGAGCGAAGGGCAGCTTGGCATCCATGACCTGACAAAGGACCATCAGGCAAAAGTCCAACCAGAGGAACGGTTGGCATCAGGTAAATTCTCCCGAGAGGAGTAGGTGAGGACGCGTTCCCCGTCGAGGGAACAGTAGGCGTCGGTTCGACCTAGGGCTCCATTTTGGAGACCAAAGTCAGAACCAAGACAGCTAAGGCTGTATAATCTAATAACTTAATATATTGTTGTGTTTTGGACTAACCCTGGATGCAGGACCGAAGGAACGTGTGTTTGCAGCTCAGAAAGCCTCAAAGGAGAGAGGTAAGGGCTGAGTAGGGCGCTCGGAGTGTCCCGGGCGCCCCCCAAGGTGCATACAAAACAAAACAAAGTAAAAAGGGTTCGAACAGTTGCTGAGCGAGGCGCCCCCGTGCTCCCGGGCGCCCCCAGCGTCCCGGGCACCCCCATGCGCATACCTCGAACCAAAAGCCTTCGAAGCCAGAAGATAAGATTTGACCCGGTCAACTCGGGCACCCCGAGCGCTCCGGGCGCCCCGGTCAAAGCAGATCCAGAGGATCAGACACGACCGAGACTTTGGCAGATCAAAGGCCACGTGGGGGCGCCCCCAGGCCCTATATAAAGGGCCCTCGACCAAGGCTTCAATAAGATCAACTCTCTCAACGCATCAAAGCTCTTCAACGCTCGTGCCTTGCTCCAGAAACATTCCAACTCGAGCCGACGACGTCCCCCTGCCCGGAAAAAGTCAATCCACTCCGGACGTCGGTAACGAAGAGCGCAATTCTTTATTATTATTTTAGTGCACTTATTTTGTAACTAAATTCTGTAACTTATTATCACGCTTCATATAGAATTGCCCAAAGTAAACGGTCAACGACCGTGGGCCTTGGAGTAGGAGTCGACACAGGCTCCGAACCAAGTAAAATCGACTGTGTCTCTGTGTTGTGTTTTTCTTTTTTTAACTTCCGCTGTGCAATTTCTCTTAGTTTTAAAATCCGAACGATTTCCGATATTCACCCCCCCTCTATCGGTTCTCTCGATCCAACAAGTGGTATCAGAGCGGGGAAGTTTAAACTTGGTGCAACCACCAGTTTGAAAATTTTTTAGATTTTTATTTCTTATTCTCATTCGAATTTTTTTAATAAAAATTATTGTTATTATTTTATTATTATTCTACCTTGAAAGTCGTGTAAAATTTTTTTTGGGCTATTTTTTCTTCTCCCGCACTACTAGTCCAAGACCAAGTCTTGGTACAATTTTTTTGTTATTTTTGTGTGCAAGGATTAAACTAAATGGCCAACCACGAGTGGAACAGTGCCCGTCCACCACTATTCTCCGGCGACAACTTCAAGTTTTGGAGATGTCAAATGGAGTCCCTTCTGAAGGCCCACATGGACTTATGGCAAATCATCCAAACGGGATTTTCTTTTCCCATAGAAGACGAGTCATCAATCGAGTGGGACAAACTCGATAAACACACCCTCAACCAAATCGAGATTGATGCAAGGGCAACTGTAATCCTACAATGTGGCTTAACCAAGGAGCAACTCGAACTAGTAGGTCCATGCAGATGTGCTAGAGAAATCTGGGAAAAATTGGTTAACCTTCATCAAGAGATCTCAGATGAAGAAGAAGATCAGGTAAATTATCTTGCCCTTTCAGTCCAAGCACAAACAGCCGAGTCAGAGTCTGAACCCGAATCCAAAATCGAACCATAATTAGACGACAAATTGACTAAGACAGTAACCGATTTCGAATTCTTTTCAAATTTAGAATTAAATAATCAAACAGATACTATAATGGTCTAGGAAGGTGTAAATTTTATTGCAGGGAAAACTCCTAAAGAACCACCAAAGAAGGAGCATCAACCAGTATCCGAGTCCGACTCAGACACAGAATCAGAAGATGAGCCTAGATCCGAGGCAGCAAGAATCAAGGGGGAGATTCCCAATAAGGAACCAAAAGGTAAAAGTATAAAATCAGATTTTAATCATGTAATTTGTTACACATGCAGGGAGAGAGGGCACTACCAAAGTGTGTGTCCGACTCGTAAGATTCGAACGACACCATCGACGGCGACAAAGGAATCAGTTCCAAAAGCACGAAAGGACAAAAGTCACATTCAATGCTTCAAGTGCCAGGAGTTCGGGCATTACAAAAGTGAATGCACTACCAAGAATGCCAGACAAACAATCAACAAAGGTAAATTTACAGTATTTGAAAATCCGTTATTTACCTTAAATAATGTGAGTGATTCATGTAACTTAATTAAAACAAATGTTAGAAAATTGAAACAAGAAAATGAAACCCTAAAGCATAAGGTCAATAAGTTAGAAAATTTAATTCATAATCTTGCTGATTTCGAAAATCCGGAGTATTACTCCAATTGTGACCTTACTTAGACAATTGTTTATTTTAATTATGTGTTTCTTTTTATTTTATTTTATTTTTTTTAGATTTAGGAATGATTAGTATAAGGACTGAATCAACTTAACTGAAATTGAACAACATAGTATTGGGTGGAGGTGAGATGATAGTACGTTAGGGAAGCCATCTTGGCGGAACTAGCCGAAGCTACCGATCCAAGACCCAAACTAGTTAGACCAGAATTTACCAAAAAGTAATTTTGAAGATGAAATTTCACTAAAAGGCTTTGTCTAAGAAAGGGTTGATGATCCAATAAGGCTACGGCCAAAGAAGGCCTTGTGCCTCGCCAAGACCTGGAAGCCAATTTTTGAAATTCAAATTCAATTTACTCTTTGTTAAATTTGAATCTAACACAAATTTTCAGTTAATTTTAGATTTAAATATCTCCTTTCAAAATAAATTGGGTTTAAAAAATTAATTTAACTTTTCAAAATTAATCATGACCTTTTTAAAATAAATCTTTTTATTAAAATATGTATCTCACAAAACAGTTAAGGATATCCTGTTTTGTCACTTAGAAATGGGTGAGATGCTTAGGACCTAAAAGTTGATTCCAACCCAACCAAATTCAAATTAATTAAACTTAATTAAATCAATTAAACTTAATTCAATCAATTAAATTCAATTAAATCTTAATTAAATCAATTAAATTCAATTAAATCTTAATTAATTCAATTAAATTCAATTAAATCTTAATTAATTCAATTAAATTCAATTAAATCTTAATTAAATCAATTAAATTCAATTAAATCAATTTAAATTCAATCAAATTCAAAATAATTCAAAATAAAATTCAACTTAATTATTCTCAACTAATCATTCTCAAAATTCAACTTAATTACTCTTAATTATTCTCAAATTCAACTTAATTATTTTCAATTAATTATACTCAAAATTCAATTTAATTAATGTCAATCATTTATTAAAATATTTGTCTCACACAACCCATAAGGTTAACATGTTTGACCACGTAGAACTGGGTGAGACATCTAGGACCTAAAAGCATGAATCACTATCCTTTCAAATAAAAAAAAATATTTTCAAAAGATATTCAAAATTATCTCCATTTTTTTTAACTCTGTTTACTGTACCCTACTTTTTCAACTCTAACAATTTTTTTTAAAATATTGAATTTCATGTTAGACTTACTTTAAAGAGAATCTAGGGCTTGGTCTGATTTAGTCATTAACTTGGTCAAAATAGTCAACCCTAGTGCTCATAGTCAAACCTGGTCAACACTGAAGTCCCTTAAGGAACTTAGATTAAACATAGACTGTGTCAGATACAGGGGGAGTTGGTTTTTTTGCTTCTCAAAAACCTTATGCTCTAAATCTTATTATCATGTCGATAAGGTTTTCAAAAAGTGATTCAAAAACCTTCGTATACTACTATCTGTTTGAAAATTATCATTTCAAAATATTTTTTTTCAAAAACTATTTTCAAAAACGTATCTCCTTGAAAGTTATCCAAAGTTATTCTTTTGATTTTAATAAACCCTAAAGACACAGAGGAAGGTCCACTTCATGATCTATAAGGACTCCTAGGATGTGTCAAATTTAGGGGGAGTTTGAGTCAAAAGAAGAATTTTTGAAATTTTTTTGGTAATTATTTATTTTGAAATTGTTAGATAAATTCCTTTGATCTGAACTAAACCCTAAAGACTTAGAGGAAGAATACTTGTGGTCAACAAGCTTCCAAGGACTATATCAAATTTAGGGGGAGGTTAAATTAAATGAATTATTGAACATTTCAAAATAATATGATTTAATACATTAAGTTTTCAAAATTCTTTTGAAAATACAAGTAATTTGCATTTAAAAATATGGGTTCGTAAATCATTTTTGAAATACCTTTAAAAGTAATATTTGCTTGAATCTTGAGAATTTTCAGGACACTTAGAAAAATATCCTTGTAGTTAACAAGGGATCCTAGGATTGTCTCAAACTGGAAAAGAAATCTAGTCAAGCAAATTATTATGTTTTCAAAATAACATTAAATTTTTCTCAAAATATTATGTTTAAAAGTACTCATAATCTTCAAAAAGTACTTCTATTTTTCAAAGTATAATATTTTGAAAAGTACTAATACTTGTAAAGGCAATAGTGTTCTAAGTGCATGAAGTTTCTAAAAGACTTGCCAACAAATATAAAATATTTTTTTTAAGTGGAGTTTTGTTGATGCAGTTATAGTTTTGTGCTATACTTTCAAGAATTATGCTAAGTATTTTTATTTTTTCAAAGGCTCTGATACATAAATCTTTTTTAAAAATCTTCTTTCAAAAAGTTCCTTATTGATATATGGCTAGGAGAGAGAAAATTTTAAATATTATCTTGTTTTTACTAAGTATTTTTAAGTGCTTTAAAATTGGTCTAAGTATCTTCAAAGTACTTTCAAAACCTCTAAAAGCACTAAGTACATTTATTTTGAATTTTTTTCTAAGCAAAATCCATCTTAGTAAACAAATGTTTCTAAGCAAAAATTCTATGTTTCAGCAAAAACTTGTCTATTTAAAGATTTTTTTCCAAGTAAAAATGGGTTTTAATGCACAAAATATGTTCCAAGGAAATTTCTCATTACTTAAAGTTTTTTTTTGAAAACTATGTTTTTTAAACTCTCTTACTTAAATTTATTAGATATCTTGTTCGCCCATGTATGTTTTTGATATATGTCAAAGGGGGAGGAAAGGTCAAAGTTAAGGGTTAAAGGTCAAAGTTAAGGGTTATAACACAAGTATTCAGGGATTTAGGGGGAGTATAATTTTTTTTAATCTACACTTATACTGTTCATACTCCATCATTTCTTAACTGTTATATGTTTATACTTAACTTTGAATTGTGTTGCCATAAATCAAAAAGGGGGAGATTGTTGGTGTACGAAGCACCATATCGAACCTTGTTTTGATATTGGCAAAGGATTCAAAGTTAAGTTTATTTGTGATCTAACAATGTTCCTCAAGTGTGCAGAGACAAAGCCCTAGTGAAGGACTGCTAGGCACCTGGCGAAGGACTGCCAGTATACAAGCCCTAGCGAAGGACTGCTAGGCAACTGGCGAAGGACTGCCAGTATCCAAGCCCTAGCGAAGGACTGCTAGGCAACTCGCGAAGGACTGCCAGTATCCAAGCCCTAGCGAAGGACTGCTAGGCAACTGGCGAAGGACTGCCAGTATCCAAGACCTAGCGAAGGACTGCTAGGCGCCAGGCGAAGGACAGCTTGGGACTAAAGCCCTAGCGAAGGAATGCTAGGCACCGAGCGAAGGGCAGCTCGGCATCCAAGACCTGACAAAGGACCGTCAGGCAAAAGTCCAACCAGAGGAACGGTTGGCATCAGGTAAATTCTCCCGAGAGGAGTAGGTGAGGACGCGTTCCCCGTTGAGGGAACAGTAGGCGTCGGTTCGACCTAGGGCTCCATTTTGGAGACCAAAGTCAAAACCAAGACAGCTAAGGTTGTATAATCTAATAACTTAATATATTGTTGTGTTTTGGACTAACCCTGGATGCAGGACCGAAGGAACGTGTGTCTGCAGCTCAGAAAGCCTCAAAGAAGAGAGGCAAGGGCTGAGTAGGGCGCCCGGAGTATCCCGGGCGCCCCCAAGGTGCATACAAAACAAAACAAAGTAAAAAGGGTTCGAACAGTTGCTGAGCGGGGCGCCACCGTGCTCCCGGGCGCCCCCAGCGTCCCGGGCGCCCCCATGCACATACCTCGAACCAAAAGCCTTCAAAGCCAGAAGATAAGATTTGACCCGGTCAACTCGGCCGCCCCGAGCGCTCCGGGCACCCCGGTCAAAGCAGATCCAGAGGATCAGACACGACCAAGACTTTGGCGGATCAAAGGCCACGTGGGGGGCGCCCCCGACATCTTGGGCGCCCCCAGGCCCTATATAAAGGGCCCTCGACCAAGGCTTCAATAAGATCAACTCTCTCAACGCATCAAAGCTCTTCTACGCTCGTGCCTTGCTCCAGAAACATTCCAACTCGAGCTGACGACGTCCCGTTGCCCAGAAAAAGTCAATCCACTCCGGACGTCGGTAACGAAGAGCGCAAATCTTTATTATTATTTTAGTGCACTTACTTTGTAACTAAATTCTGTAACTTATTATCACGCTTCATATAGATTTGCCCAAAGTAAACGGTCAACGACCGTGGGCTTTGGAGTAGGAGTCGACACAGGCTCCGAACCAAGTAAAATCGACTGTGTCTCTGTGTTGTGTTTTTCTTTTTTTAACTTCCGCTGTGCAATTTCTCTTAGTTTTAAAATCCGAACGATTTCCGATATTCACCCCCCCCTCTATCAGTTCTCTCGATCCAATATCTTCAACCAATCTAGATTTCTTATTGTAGACTCGGTAGGCTTTGCTAACTAGGGAGTACCCGACTAGTATCCCTTCATTAGCTTTTGCCGTGAACTTTCCAAGGTGGTCCTTGGTGTTTAGAATAAACACCTTACAAACAAACACCCTAAGGTGTTGTAATGCCCGCCCCTTACAGTTAGGCGGCGGCGTTACCTTTAACCTTTTTTTCCTTACTTACTTATATCATTGCGTATGAATCTAACATTGCAGCGGAAATGAAACATAACTAATAGCATATGCAACGATAAGGAAGTAATAATGTCATATAACATCTAATAGCATCCATACTTAAATAGACTCCAAAAGAACTAGCAAGTATCATGCATAAAGTAGCAACATATGTCTTATTATAAATAAGAACTAAGTCTATAGATTGCACTAAAGTGGATCGATCAGTCAAGTCACACCACACACATTAGCCCTTCCTGCAGCTTCCCTTTCTTTAGTAATTTCTATGTTAATCTGCAACATAAGCAAACAAACTATAAGTATTAAACTTAGTAAGCTCTTTCCTACTCACTAAATCCATACGTCACATGCATTTGAGAGACATATAACATCTTATGCATAGCATAAAAATACATAAGGCATATAAACATATGAAGGCATATAAACATAGAACATATGCATTGTAAAAACATTTAGGATGCTCTTTAGAAAACATAGTAAATAATACTTTAAAATCATATACATCATCTTCTTTCGGGTCCCCGGCTTTGTACCCATTCTTTCTTTTGCGCGCATACCCCTATGTAGGATACGAGGTAGCTAATTCCGACCTACAGGGGTCTACATTCTAGGCTTACTATCATTCAGCCTAGGGACAGCTTCGGTAGTCCAGAACCGTGGATCTTTTTCTAGACCCGGTACAAGCCATTCTTTAAAGTAAAATACATATATGCATTCTTTTCTTTTCTTTCTTTCTTTCATATAGAACATGCATTCCTTTCTTTCTTTCTTTCTTTCTTTCATATTGCATGTAGTATAGACATTCAATCATTAATAATCATAAGCATACTTTCATATATAGAACATGCATTCTTTCTTTCTTTCATATTGCATGTACTATAGGCATTCAATCATTCATAAACATAGGCATACCTTCATGCCATAATCATTAGCATAAATAGCAAGACATGGAAGGACCTTTCTTTTAACACATGTAAGTGAAGCAACCATCATGCTAGTTTCATCAATACATCATACTTATAACATGCTTGTCTTAATTAAGGTAATATGTTAGTTTAATCTTTCTTTTCTCATCATAATACATGCTGGACGAAACTTCATAGCAAGGATATCATAGCATAAGAGTCATATAATCATGAAAATAAAAACATACATTACATAAGAGGTCATTTACAAGTACACTGGTAGTCTAGACTTCACTAAACACTAGTTTAGGTGCATGAATTGTACTTGAACTTATTCTTAGCCTTTATTCTAGTAATTGGCCAAAATTCACAGTATGTATAACATGGTATAAAAGTTCATATAACATGTAAACAAAAACATATTTTACCATTAAGGTCATATACAAGCATAAAGGTAGTCTAGGCTTCATTAAACACTAGTTTAGGGGCATGCTTTGTACTCGAACCTATTCTTAACTCTGTTAGTGATATGAGAGAAGTGTCCTAAGGCAATCGCCTTATGATTGTAAAACATTTATATTAATAAATGATAATTCACTATTTGAGTATACATGCTTGTGTATTTGATTGGGATCTTAAACTCATCTACTGAATATCTACAATACAACTCACAGCATAAGAGAATTTGTGATGAGATCACAACTAGTGATTATCTCTAAATGTGCAAATGTGAAGTATTGAAAATATCTCTAGTTGATGAATTGATAAAAACGGACACTATCAATTCTGTTGAGACTAGCATGGGTTATTCTCTAATCAGCTGATTCTCACTGGCTGGTGACAATGGGATGTCCGGAGATAAACATGGATGCTAGTTAAGGGAACTAGTTCATTGGAGTGACTAGCTGTAAGACTTCATATGGGAATCTACATGTAGATATGTCAATGAAGATCTTACTGCGGCTTAAGTGCGATGTTCCTTTGACTTGCGGTGTTCAAGTCATCTTGGTCATGGAGACTTATACTTTGACATCTTAAGCAAGCATCTCCAAAGAGGTGTGGACCCAGGATGATCGGGTATAAGCCGAAGTGCCCGAAGATGTTTGAACAGCCTACAAAGGATTCACCACTCCTTGAGAGGAGATGTATACCCAGGCCTATCGTCGGATTGTTACTCAAAGCCTCTGGCCAGAGCATATCATGTTTAGAGTGAGAGTCTCTAAAATACATGAGAGTAATTAGAAATCCAAAGGACGAGTAAGACATTACTTGGGCTAGGCGTGACGTAGTCAGCCTAGTGGGGACTGACACCATTGACCGTGTCCTGAACCAAGTGGGTATAAGGTGGTGAAGGGAATGGGGCACGATTCATTAGAGCTGCTGAAGGGTTTCAGAATAATTTCTTCTGAGGTCAAACCGTTGATCTTTCGATTAATTGGGGATCATGATGTACTACTAGGTGCCACTCATGATCGTTCTATAATTAGTTGATTATAGACGGCCAACATAAATCGAAAGCCTATTTAGTCACACGCACTACGAGTAATCCGAGGGATTTAAAATGAGTTGAAAATTGGATTTTCCGATCAAGAGAAATAAGTCGAATCTGAGTTAGTCAGAGGCGCAATGGAAGCTAAAAATGGCTAAGTCTTTTGAAGGCTTTTTGGGCGAATTAAATGAGTTTAATTCGCGATCGGTTCGGGTCGGTTTTGGCCGGCCAAAGAGGGTGTTAACCCTCCTTGGGTGGCCGGCCATTAAAGGGAGAAAAACCAATTTAATTGGTTTAATTAATAAGATAAATCCAGCGCGATTTATTTTATAAATTATGGATAAATAAATTTGTATAAAGAAATTTATATAAATAAATTTATAGAAATTTATTCTTTTATGGAAGATTAAAATAATCCATGAATTGGGTTTATTTTAATTTTACAAAATCAATTATGAATTGATTTATCCATAATAAGAAAGTTTATAAATTTCTTATAAAATTTATTCCATAATTTAAAGAGAAGAAGAATTAGTTTTTATTATAAATTAGTTTATAATAAAGACTTGGTTTAAACGGAATTAATTCATAAGAATTTATAGGATAAATTTCTTATGATAAATAATTAGTTTTATTATAAAGTTAGTTATAATAAAATTCATAAGAGAATTTATAGGATAAATCTCTTATGATAACTAATTTGTTTTATTATAAATTGTTTATAATAAGACTAGGCTTAAATGGAATAATTAATAAGAAAATTTATAAGATAAATTTCTTATAACTAATTCCGTTAATTCCGTTAATTCGGTTTAGAGGGAGACTTAGCAAAGGAGTTGCTACTATATAAAGGAACCAAAGGCTAGCCCTTATTCCTAACTCAACTTATCATAGAGCTCTCCCTCTCTCTCTTAATCTCTTCTCCTCTCCCTCTCCCTCTCTTGCCTAGGGCCGGCGCCCACCCTTGTGGATTAGGGCCGGCGCACCCAACCAACTTCCAAGGTGAAGTTGGCGTGAGCAATCAAGAAGGAGGAGAACCCGAACACGAAGAAGAAGAAGCGGATAGCGACTCCTCTCTTCTCGGAATTCGATTCCGTTACTTCATTGGTTAGTTTCCAATCTCTCTCTTGTTCTTCTAGTTGTGCCTTCGAGAATCTAGTAGTTCTCGTCGGCACAAAACTCGTGACTTTGCGAAGTCATCCCGAAGAGAACTCGGCGTGGACGCGAATAGAGGCGAAGCTTCCAAGGGACGCTACGGTTGGATCTCGTCCCTTACTTCGAGTTACGCGAGGTACTTGGTAAATTAGTTTACTTTTCGCAAACTTTTATTTTATGATTATGTCGATACACTATAAGGTTGCATGCTAGATACGAAGTTAAAATAATTTAGGAAATTATTTTATGCAAACTCTTCCGCTGCACGTAAAAATTTTAAATTTTACGAACTCGTATCCTTGTCGACATGCACCCGGTCCCAACAGTGGTATCAGAGCCGGTTAGTGTTCGACTTAATCAAATAATTGTTTTGTGGAAAACTTTGTCATGATCTCAATTTCGGAAAAAAAATTTTCAATTATGGAAACTTTCAAATTATAATAAATTTTAGATTTAGGAATTTCAAAGTTTGGAAATCCTCATGAAATTTCGCAAACGTTTGAAATTTTCTATTTTCTGAAATTTTATAATAATTTCGAAATCTTCCCATCTTTGGAAACTTTCCAATTTTGGAAATTTTTCTATTTTAGAAATTTTCCAATTTTGGAAATATGTAAGTTTTCCTTTGTACCAGAAACTTACAATTATTCTGAAAATCAATTTTCGAAATCTCGCAATTTTGGGCACTTTCTTTTAAGAAAGTCTAGACAAATTCATGGACAGTTAATTGACAATTAAATTTGAATTGGTTTTTAAATTGACAACAAAATTCTTTATTTTGGATTGAGCCTCGGGGAGCCGTCCAATTTAAAGTTAGTTGTTGTAATTTAATTTCCCAATTTTTAATTGAAATTGTCATGTTTGATTGGATTGAGCCTCGGGGAGCCGTCCAATTGGATTTACAACACATTACTTTTCTTTGGGTATCTGAGCCTCGGGGAGCCACCCTTAGAAAACAATTTGTTGTAATTAATTAAATCCATGAATAAAATATGTTTAAGAGGTGATGCTCTTACATATTGTTGTCTCCAAAATTAATTAGGAAAATGGTTTCCTATAGAGTTTCTTAAATGAGATTTTCATGAAAATAATATGTGGTTGAATTAAGGGATTTGTCTCTTAATTTAATAAGATTTGATTTAGAGAAATCAAAGTCTTGAACATATTATTTCCGAAATTAATTATGACAATTTAGGAAATTGTTTCCCAAAACAATTCCTTTAATAAAGTATGAAATTATGATTAGGAAATCCGGTTCCTAATTTAATTCATGAGACTTGATAAATTAAGTCACATACATACTTTATTAAGGAAATCGTTAGTCATGACATAATTTTATGTCATGAATGTGCTTAAAAGAATGAGACCCAAAACCCCTTACAAAATATTAAGGCCACACCTTCCATTAATATGGTTAGAATCGGAGTTTTGTTTCTCGCTTGGGTTGATGGACACATCCATGCCCGACTTGAACCTCAACATGTTCAAACCATGGAATTAGTTTTATGAATAATATAGTTCGAGTCAGAGGTCAATCATTAGTTTTGGTTGTTGGACACATCCAAGCTGACTAAGCGGTTGAATGAGCTCCAACCATGTTAAAACTATTTCTTGATTAATGGGTCAGCCTTAAGCTTGGAGCATCGATTTGTTGTGCCACAGCCAAGGTCGATGTAAAGAGAGGTNTTATGTAACAACAATTGTTACTAAAAGTTAAATGATAACCCTTTTCATTCAAGCATAAATAGATACAATGTTCTTTATTAACGAAGGAACAAAATAACAATTATCCAATTCTAAGACAAGTCAGTAGGGAGCTTTAGCAAATATGTTCCGATGGCAACACAGTAATCTTTGCTCCATTTCCAACTCGCAAATTCGCTTCTCCCTAGACGAGTCTTCTTCTATTCCTTAGCCCCTGTATGTCATTACATATATGTGAGCTACACCCAGTATCAAGTACCCAGGTGGACGAGGAAATAGAGTGACAATCAATAACGAAGATACCTAAGAGGATGGGGCATCGGATGCCTTCTTCTTCAAGGACTCAAGATAAACCTTGCAGTTTCTTCGCCAGTGACCCCCTTGCGCAGTGATGGCAAGTGCCTTTTGGTGCCTTTTCAGTCTTTTGGCCTTTTTTTCTTTCCCTTATTCTGTTCTTTGGGCTTCCTCTTAAGCCTTTCTTTGAGGAACCAACTAACAGTACCGTCTTCTGATCCTGCTTTACAGAAGGCTCTACAGTCTTCAGCAGGTTGAGCAACTCAGGAATGGTAGTCTCCAGCTTGTTCATCCGATAGTTCATCACAAATTATGAGTAACTCTTGGGCAAACAATGCAGAATTAAGTCATCACTGAGTTCATGATCCATTGCAAATCCGAGTGTGCCTAGTCGCTCAATGTACCCCAACATCTTCAACACAAACTGTGAGACAGAAGTGCCTTCCTGCATCTTAGAGGTGAAGAGGAGTTTGGAGACCTCGAACCTTTCGGATCTCGCCTGCTCGTCAAATAGCTCATGAAGATGGAAGATGATGGTATGAGCATCCATATGCTCATGATGCTTTTGCAGCTCAGGTACCATAGTGGCCAACATGATGCAACTCGCAAGTTCAGAATCGGCCACATATTTCTAATAGGCCACTAACTGGTCTGGAGTTGCATCTTCAGGAGGATGGTTGGGAAGTTGTTCTTCAAGGACATAAGCAAGCTTTTCTACCTTGAGGACTATCCTCAGGTTTCGAAGCCAGTCCATGAAGTTTGGCCCAGTCAGCTTATTGGTGTCCAAAATGGAACGCAAATTCAGAGAAGACATGATCAAGTGATTATCCTAGAAATACAAATTGAGCTTATGTGAGAAGAATGATAAAGAATGCATCAATATACATTAATTAAATCCTATTTATTTTCGAATTGAATAACCCTTTTTATTAATTCGGGAGATCATAGGAACATCTCCAAATAGGTTGATATCCAACCATAGATAAGAACAACCATGGCTAGAGTCCATCAAGTATTCATAGCTATGAAGGTAGGTAATTATACCGATTACATATTATCCCATATGTAACTATCACATTATGCTATCAACTAATTGAATGTTTGCATAAATCATTGGGTTGTTAACTCATTAACAAGTATGCAACAATATACATAGCACCCAACTGCACCTCTCTTTACATTGACCTTGGCTGTGGCACAACAAATCGATGCTCCAAGCTTAAGGCTGACCCATTAATCAAGAAATAGTTTTAATATGGTTGGAGCTCATTCAACCATTTAGTCAGGCTTGGATGTGTCCAACAACCAAAACTAAGGATTGACCTCTGACTCCAACTATATTAATCATAAACTAATTCCATGGTTTGAACATGTTGAGGTTCAAGCCGGGCATGGATGTGTCCATCAACCCAAACGAGAAACAAAACTCCGGTTCTAACCATATTAATGGAAGGTGTTGGCCTTAATATTTGTAAGGGGTTTTGGGTCTCATCCTTTTCCTTTTAAGCACATTCATGACATATAATTATGTCATGTTCTAACGATTTCCTTAATAAAGTATGTATGTGACTTAATTTATCAAGTCTCATTAATTGAATTAGGAACCGATTCCTAATTCTAATTTCATACTTTATTCAAGGAATTGTTTTGGGAAACAATTTCCTAAATTGTCATAATCAATTTCGGAAATAATATGTTTAAGACTTTGATTTCTCTAAATCAAATCTTATTAAATTAAGAGACAGATTCCCTTAATTCAACCACATATTATTTATATGAAAATCTTATTTAAGGAAATAAACTCTATAGGAAACAATTTTCCTAATTAATTTTGGAGACAACAATATGTAAGAGCATCACCTCATAAATCAAATAAGGAAATTATCGTTTGAGAATCACCTCAAAAATTTCCAAGATTTGATCACATATTTTATTTATGGATAATTAATTACAACAAATTATTTACTTTGGGTGGCTCCCCGAGGCACTCCCCAAAGAAAAGAAATTTGTTGTAAATCTAATTTGGCCTGCTCCCCGAGGCATAACCAAATTAAACTTGACAATTAAAGAACTTGTTAATAATATAATTTGGATGGCTCCCCGAGGCCTACCCAAATCAATTTTAACAATTTATATTCAAAATAGGAAATTAAATTATAACAACTAACTTTAATTTAGGTAGCTCCCCGAGGCACTCCCCAAAGTAAAGAATTTTGTTAATAATTTAAAAACCAATTTGAATTTAATTGTCAATTAATATTTCTATAAAATGTCTAGACTTTCATGAAAAGAAAGTGCACAAAATTACGAGCTTTCCATAAATGGAAAGTTTCCAAAATTAAAAGGTTTTCATAATTATTGTAAGTTTCTGGTACAAAGAAAACTTACGTATTTCCAAAATTGAAAATTTCCAAAATTAGGAAATTTCCAAAATTGGAAAGTTTTCACAATTATCATAAAATTTCAGAAACAGAGATATTTCAAAAGTTTGCGAAATTTCATGAGGATTTCCAAACTTTGAAATTCCTAAATCTAAAATTTACCATAATTGGAAAGTTTCCATAATTGGAAAATTTTCCAAAATTGAGATCATGACAAAGTTTTCCGCAAAACAATTATATGATTATGTCGAACACTAACCGGCTCTGATACCACTGTTGGGACCGGGTGCATGCCGACGCGGACACGTATTGTAATTGTTACATAATTACATGCAGCGGAAACAAAAGCATGAATAATTTCCTAAATTATTCTAACACATATCCTAAGCATGCAATGTGTTCACATAATCGTAATATAAAATTTTTGCAGAAAAGGAAATTACTCTATGAATTACCTTGCGTAACTTGGAAGAAGGGACGAGATCCAACCGTTAGCGTCCCTTGAAAGCTCCGCCTCTATTCGTATCCACGCCGAGTATCGTCGGGATGACTTCGCTAAGCCACGAGTTTCGTGTTCACGAGAACTACTAGATTCTCCGTGAACACGACGAAAACCGAGAGAGTAATCAAATCGAAAGACTCACCACCAAGGTTGGCCGAAGAGGAAGATCGTCGCAAGGAAGAACTTCGTCGCCTTGATGCTTCTCCTTGGCTCACGGCAAGAAGAAAGAAGGAAGCCTATGGCCGGCCAAGAGAGAGGGAGAGAAGAAGAGGAGAGAGCCCAAGCAATTCTTGGATGGATCATCTTCCATGGCACCCTTGGGTCCTTTATATAGGGAGAGGTTTCTTAATTCCAAGCAAACCTCTCCTTGATTATGGAATAATTTCTCAATCAATCCATAATCAAGGCTCTCATGATCAAGCTTCTTCTTCTTGATTATGGAATAATTTCTCAATCAATCCATAATCAAGGCTCTCTTTCTTTTGGCATGATTATATAAAATTTATAAAACAAACCAACCATTGGTTCATTATATATAAAACAAACCAACCATGGTTCATATATAAATTTATTAAACAAACCAACTCATGGTTATTATATAAAAATTATATAAAATTTATATAACCTTTATAAAATAAACCAACCTTTGGTCTATTTTATAAAACAAACCAAAATAGCCTTATCCTCTTATGGTGGTGGCCGGCCATGACAAGAAGAGAGGAGGCCCCCTCCTGCGGCCCATCTAACCCAATTGGATCAAATCCCTTAATGAATTAAACTTATTTAATTCACCCATTAAGTCTTTAAAAGACTTAGCCATTCTATGCTTCCGATGCGTCTGAAATAAATTCAATTTTGACTATTGTGTAGACTTACCAAAAATAGTCTATCTCGATTGGAGAATCCAATTCTCAACTCGTTTTAAATCTTTCGAATTACTCGTTATGCGTGTGACCAAATAGACTTTCAATTTATGTTGGTCGTCCATAATTAACTAATTAATTATAGAACGATCATGAGTGGCACCTAGTAGTACATCATGATCCCCAATTAATTGAATGATCAACGGTTGACCTCAGAAATGATTCTGAAACCCTTCAGCAGCTATAATGAATCGTGCCCCATTCCCTTCACCATTTTATACCCACTTGGTTCAGGACATGGTCTATGTGTGTCAGTCCCCACTAGGCTGACTACGTCACACCTAGCCCAAGTAACGTTTCCTCGTCCTATGGATTCTAATTACTCTTATGTATTTAAGAGATTCATACTCTGAACATGTCATGCTCTGGCCAGAGGCTTCGATTAACAATCCGACGATAGGCCTCGGGTATACATCTCCTCGCAAGGAGTGGTGAATCCTTTGTAGGCTATTCAAACATCATCAGGCACTTCGGCTTATACCCAATCATCCTGGGTCCACACCTCCTTGGAGATGCTTGCTTAAGATGTCAAAGTATAAGTCTCCATGACCAAGATGACTTGAACACCGCAAGTCAAAGGAACATCGCACTTAAGCTGCAGTAAGAACTTCACTGACATATCTATATGTAGACTACCATATGAAGTTTTACAGCCAGTCACTCCAATGAACTAGTTCCCTTAACTAGCATTCAAGTTTATCTCCGAATATCTCAATGTCACCAGCCAGTGAGAATCAGCTGAGTAGAGAATAACCCATGCTAGTCTCAACAGAATTGATAGTGTCCGTATTTATCAATTCATCGACTAGGGACAATTTTAATACTTCACAATTGCACATTTAGAGATAATCACTAGTTGTGAATTCATCACAAATTCTCTCATGCTGTGAATTGTATTGCGGACATTCAGTAAATGAGCTTAAGATCTTAATCAAATAATCATGTATACTCAAATAGTGAATATTCATTTATTAAAATAAATGATTACAATCATAAGGCGATTGCCTTAGGACACTTCTCTCATATTACTAACACGTCTCCCTCTTCTTCTCTAAGAACTCTTTTGAACATAAGTAGTTTGTCTCCTCCTTATCTTTTCCCTTAGGATTCATGGAAGGTTATCGGGCGGAGTGGTATGAGTCTGCCTCTTCGAGAGTGAGATCGGAGGCTCTGCTGGCGGCCATTGTGGCCTACGGCATCCCAGCTGAGATGGCGGTGGTTATCCCTAGGATAGACCAGACGCAGGCATTTCTACCTTCTTCTTGGGATAGGTAGAGTCAGGGTTCTATTTCCCCATTCCCCTTTCTTCATGAAGTTAGCCTCCTAGTTTGACATCCCTCTTCACCAGATGACTCCCAATGCCTTTCCTCAAAATTTAGATGATCTCATATATAAAAAGAACAATGTCTTTTAGTATACACATCTAACAAGGACAACTTAACAACAAAGATCCCTAGCCTATGAGAAGTAATTGAAGACCTACAAATGCCCCTAGGTCATAGCACAGATGGTGGACGCATGACATTCTGGCGTAATGGTCAGGGGTCGATCCCCAATAGGTAATGACCTATATTTTCAGCCCCACCATGGGATTATTGCCTGTGTACTTGCATGAACCTCTCTCTATATCCATGAGACCAACTCTAGGGAGTCGTTAAGGTAGTGGATCTACATTTTTTTTATTAAAGACCTACAAATGTGTGTGAAACATGTTGTGTGATCATGAGGATGCATGCGAGCATGGCCCCAGGACAATGGTGCAGTGGTAGGATGCCTTCTCAATTTCTCAGGTATCTATGGATCGAGTCTCAACATCAGCAAATTAACAGATGAATTTTTCTTAAAGGATAGCTGACATAAGAATATTGGACTGATGGGTCATCCTTTGCAAGAGCTTCCCTATTTACCCTAGTTGTCAGTGGAAAACTTTTGTATGACCGAACTTATCACCCCAGGAGCATAAGCTGGATACCTAATTTAAACGTCCCCACAGTATGGACTGATAGTTAGTGCGTGGGTGTTGCCACCTTAAGGTATGAGGGTCAAAACCTGGCAAAGCCAGTGTATCCGCCCTCCCCATGCACTAGCCACAGCACGAGCTAGTAGCCCCCGTGATTTACCTTCTCCGTGTTGGCCCTTGGATGGGTTGGCAGGGGCGCTGGGGATGAGTGAATCACCTTTTACTACCTGGATACATAATGTTAACTAAAAATAAAATGAGGATGCAAACTTGAGTTTTATTATTGGACATGTGATATTGTAATGATGTTGAAATCTCTTAGGTAGTAGGTGAGCTACTTAAGGCTTGATTGTTGAAGGCTTCAACTTTGACATGTTCCCCAAGTTGTGTTTATTAACCAACTCAGGTCTTGAACCTTAGGGACAATTTACGAGGGTTGTAATTAAGTTAACTAAAGATAACTTCTTGACATATTTTAGACAACTAGAATATATCTAATCATTTGAATAATGAACTTAATATTTTTGTTTAGTGCTACACAGTCGATTGGCTTCTTAGTAATTTGTGTTATGATCTTTTAGTTGATTAAAAGAATTCATTAATAAATCAGATGTTTATTGAGTCATGTTTTATTTTACTCATGTTCTAGACAATTTTAACATGTTAGCCATTCAAATAGGATTGGTACGGAGATTGATGGAAAGGGATTTACATTCAAGCATATAGTGGAGGAGTGGACCATCTCTGTGTTGTCTAGTAGTCCCCTGATTTATCTCCTCCATATTGTTCTTGGGACTAGTTGATGGGGGCATTGAGGATGAGCGAATTATTTTTTACCATCTGATGTGGACCGTACATAGGGGCATAAATACACGGCAAAAAGAAAGAGGAAAAAAAAGATTATTCATGGACCATCTACCTCAACATATGGTACTAGAAGCAAGAAGAGAATCGTCAATATTGAGCCGCTTGAGATGAACGATATCATCTTTTTAATCCAATATAAGCAAGAAGAGGGCCCTTTCATCTTCATCTTTCTTATGACCGATGGGCTTAGTGGTGACAAGCTTGAGAGGAGTAATTGATGTGTGTGAATCATGTATATATTTTTGGTCTTTTTTGAGCATTTATTTATCATATTACATGAGAATATTTTGTTTAAGCTTCTAGAATTTGTTTTCATTTCACTATTTTAGTTTCAATGACTGTACTTTATGCTTTATATTTCTAGGAAGTGGAAGAATTAAGCGTTAGAGCAAATTTGAAGATGGAAAGCTAAAGGAGCTCATATTTCAGCATGATGCACGGCTAAATCATATACATTCTACAACCATGGATCATCCAGGAGGTAGAATTGGCAAAGGAGCATCAACCAGAACTTCTAGCAAGGGACACGATTAGCCTGTGGTGCTCACCACGGATGTGTTTTTGACAATGGTTACTCCTGCAAGGAACACAGTGTGGTTGTGTCCCTTGCTGCCACTTGACGAAGGGAATTCTAGCAGACCAGACGACCTGACAATTTCTTCTAACACGGTCGTGGCACATGTGTCATTGTCTCCCCTATTTTTTGAAAATTTTGGTAACCCGGCCCTCTATATTTTAGGAAATTTCGTTAGCTGCCCTTACTTTTTAGGAAATTATGTTAATGTTACCCTTATTTTTAGGAAACTCTGTCAAAGCTATAAAAGGAGGCAAGGAGTGGCGGCTACAAGGATTACGATTGAAAATCAAGGGGAATTCCTCAATCCCCTAATAAGGGATCAAAAAAGAGGCTACTTCAAGACACCGATTGCTTGTCTCTCTAAGGCCATGGAGTAGTTTTCTTAATTTTAAGATTAGGGAGTAGTTAATGTAAGTTTGACAATCGATTTATATGTGATTGATTATTGTTATCTATAACATGTTGGATCCTTGATTTGGTTTTATCTTGCTTCATTTATTTGAGTATTGTTTGCATGATTAGGGGTTAAGGGATGGATTTCTTTGGGATAGATTGCGAGCTAGACCTTAACCTAGGATCTAACACATAAACTTGTGTGTAATTATTAGGGATTAAGGGATGAACTAAGAGGTGAACTCTATTATCGAACCTATAGAACTGAGCTTGAGGGGTTGTCTATGAAAGTAGTTTAAATCTTCTCGAAAATATCATTGGCTATTACATAGTATAAAGGGTCTCTCCTGACTCAGTTAGCCAAGAAAGTCAGAGTCACGTCTGAAAAGTTATATCAGTGTATCAAGAGAGACAACATTGGTTATCTTAAGATAGACCACCTTCAAGAGTGATCTAACATTGAGATAAGAGAGGGATTTACATTTAGATTGTCAATGATACATGATGCATGGTGAAACCAAAGTCCTACGATCGTCTCTTAAGTTGGTTTTCTCAGAACTCTCTTCATTATTCTTTTTCGTAATTAGTTTGATTTAACAACAATTCTCTCGATTCCAATTCGTCTAGATAAGCTCCGTTATACGTAAACTAGTAATCAACTCTATATATGTAACGCCCGCCTTTCTCCCACACCTTACGGTGCGGTGAGAGGCGGCGTTACACTAACATACGTAGGGGCATGTGAACATCATAATGCAGCGGAATAATTTAAAACTTGTACATACATGCACCTAACTCTTGAATCATGAATATATGCCTTAACTATCATTCATGAACATGGTGACATTGTAACTTAACATATTAACATCATACGTAGCATTATGACATAAACATTCCATAACTCATCTATAAGCATCATAAGTAGTAAGTTATTCTTTAGGCATAATTATCATAAGTATAGCATAGAACCTAAGAAGGTGTTTCAAAACACAAGGCATGCAACAAGTATAAATATGAGAATCCTTTTTCTCTTTCCCTTGCCATGTCACTACCACACACACACTCTTGCCCCTCCTGCTGCTTCCCTTAATAACTTCTTGCTTAATCTGCGGTATAAGACAATAAAACTATAAGCACATAGGCTTAGTAAGACCCTTCCCTACTCACTAAAACCATACGCCACATAAATATAAGCGTAGGAACATTTAACATGACATGATTCTTAACATAAAATATAAACATAATAAACATTTAACATGACATGGTTCTTAATCATAAAACATAAACAAAATAAACATTTATTAACATGGCATGGTTCTTAATCATAAAAAGTAAGCATAATAAACATTTAACATGGCATGGTTCTTAATCATAAAACATAAGCATATTCTTAACATAAAACATAAGCATATGAACATTTAACATGGCAGGATGCATAACATGAATGAATGCATGAGTCAAATGCATATACATAAGGATGCTTATTTGAAAATCAACTTATAAATACTTAAATATAATCATCACATCATGGGGGCCCTGGCTTGTACCACATACATACATCATATGCGCGCATCCCTAAGTAAATACGAGGTAGCTAATCTCGACCTACTAGGGTAAGGACAACTACGGTAGTCCCAGAACCGTGGACAGCTTCTTCGGTAGTCCAGAACCGTGGACAGCTTCATCGGTAGTCCAGAACCGTGGACAGCTTCATCGGTAGTCCAGAACCGTGGACCTTACTTAGGTCCGGTACAAGCCCATTCATAAAGTAAAATAGTTTCACATGCTTCATCATTCATAGGACATTCATAGCATATTTAAAGACATAACATGATCTTATTACATGAAGCATGACATAAAACTTACTTAGCATTTCATCATTCATAGTTAATGCATAACATCATTATGCCCTAAAGGCATGAACATCATCATCATTCATCATCTTCATTCATAAGGTATGTCATGCATACATCATTATGCCTTAGAGGCATGAACATCATTTTCATTCATCATCTTCATTCATAAGCATGACATACATACCTAATCATGCCTTAAGGCATAAACATCATCTTAGTTCATAAAGCTTGCATGATCATGGTACATAAGGTAAACATGCATTTCATACATGGTGCATATCATCTAACATACATAATCATAGTATCCATCATAGAGCATGCATGGGTAAGATTTATATGAACATGATACATACTACTTAGGTTCATGGCATTCAACATTACTTAGGTTCATGACATTCATCATAGATCATGCATAGACCTTCATAACCATATATCTATATAACATGAAGCCTACATCAAATACATATGTTCATGGTATATGGTCTAAAACATTCATGAATAAACATAGCACATAACCTAAACATACAAAGTCATGATACATAACACATAAAGCTAGGGTTTTAGGTAACATAAAATTCTTACAACATGCTTAAACATGTACATACATCATAGTAAACTATAAACAAGTATCCTTGAGACCTTAACCCAACCAAACCCTAGATCATGGACTTGGCCGAAAGTTCAATAGGAGGAGGCTCCATTATTCAATCCACATGAAAGGTTCCATGAGTAAAAGAAAGCCCATACGTTACATACAATGCCATAGGGAGCCATTAGACCCCATAGTTGAAGCTAACCCTAATTCCTTAGCCCTAGAATGGCTCTTGGCCGAAACCCTAAAGGGCCATAAGTCCATGAAAAAATTCATATAAAACACAATTAATATCCATTATGTCATAGGGGAACAAAATAAACATGCTTGAAGGGGTTAGATCAAATTCCAACCATGGAATAGGGGTGGTGGCCGAAACCCTTAGGAAGTCACAAGTCCATAGAAAATTCATATAACTCACCATTCATCCTTTATTTATCATGAGAAAACATTGGGAAACATTAGTGAAGTTTTAACATCATCCTAAACCTAAAAACCATGCTTTGGCCGAAACCCTTGGAAGCCCTAACCCTAGTTTTCTCAACATATAGTCCCAAACAAATTCTTATATCATGAAAACAACTTGAAAACTATTATACCACAGGTGAGGGGGTCTTACCTTGGTTTATCTTGGTTATAACCTTGATTAGAGAAGCAAAAGAAAACCTCCTTGACCTTAGACCACCCCTAGCCCTTGTAGCCTTGTAGGAAGCCCTTAGATCTTGAAGAAGAAGCCTTCTTGGGAAGCTTTTCCAAAGGAGAAACCCCATTGTGGGTTTCGGCTAGAAGGACGAAGGAGAGGAAAAGAGAGAGCTTTGGTGGAAGAAGAAACAAAGACTTAAGTGCTAAGTTGTCTCTTCCCTTCCCCTCTCTTTTACACTACATGAAGGGGGCAAGTGAAGGGGCATGTTGCCTCTTCTTTTGATGACTCTTCACTTCCTTAAGCCTTTAACTAAAATCCTCTTCCTTTTCCACTAGCACTCCCTTGCTAGGTTAATTGTTAGTACATGCATGGTGATACACTAGGTCCAAGGTTCAATCCTTCAGGCATGCACTTCTTTTTATTTCTTTTATAATTATTTTTACCAAGGCCCATATAAGAACCCACTAAGGTTTATGTTAATATTTCTAATTTAAATCCATTTTCATTCATGATAAAATTTTTTACCTAAGGTCCCTTAATGGCCATGGTATTAGAAGGGCCCATGTAAGGTCCATTATTACTTAGCTTCTTAATCTATATGGAAAATCATGGATAATCATGCTAAGGTTCATACTAGTGTCCCTATGTTCCTCGAGAATCTATCTAGGCATGATCAATATTTTAAAGAAAAATATTGAGAAAATTTTATGGGTCGTTACAATCCCCCATACCTCGTGAAAGTTCGTCCTCGAACTTAGAATAGCTCCGGGTACTTGCGTCTCATCTCATCCTCACGTTCCCAGGTAGCTTCCTCGAACCTTTGACTTTGCCATAGGACCTTGACTAAGGGTACCTCCTTGTTCCTTAGCTTTTTGATTTCCCGATCCATGATCTGGATAGGTCGGCTTTCAAAACTTAGGTCCTCCTGAACTTGTACTGTCTGAGGCTCGATCACTTGATCTGTGTTTAGAATACACTTCTTGAGCATCAACACATGGAACACGTTATGGATAGCCGACATCTCTTGAGGCAGCTCTAGCTCATATGCGACCTTGACGACTCTTTTCAGGATTGGGTACGGTCACACATAACGCGGACCTAGTTTTCCTTTCTTCCCGAATCTCGTTACCCCTTTCATAGGAGCCACTTTGAGGAATACCAAATCCCCAACATCGAATTCCAGTGGTCTATGTCGGACATCTACATAACTCTTCTGCCGGCTCTGAGCAACTTCTATCCGTTGTCGAATGTTCTGTATAGCTCGGGTGGTGTCGTCGATGAGATCCGTCTTGAGCCCCATTTCCTTCTTTTCACCACCTTCGTACCAACAGATTGGAGACCTACATCTCCTCCCGTACAAGGCTTCATAGGGTGCCATTCCGATAGTAGCTTGGTAGCTATTATTGTAAGCGAATTCCGCTAAACATAGATATCGGCACCAACTCCCCTTGAAATCCAGGGCATAAGCCCACAACATGTCTTCCAGTACTTGATTCACTCGTTCAGTTTGCCCGTCAGTCTGAGGGTGAAAGGCGGTGCTGAATCGTAATTTAGTGCCGAGAGACTTCTGGACACATTCCCAAAAATATGAAGTAAAGCGACCATCCCTATCTGAGATGATGGTCTTGGGAACCCCATGAAGGCTAATTATCTCCTTAGCATATAACTGAGCCAGTTGCTCAATCGAATAGGTCATCTTGATTGCTAGGAAGTGGGCAGACTTCGTCAACCTGTCCATAATTACCCATTTCGCATCATATCCATTTGTAGTCCTGGGAAGTCCTGAAATAAAATCCATAGAGATATCTTCCCATTTCCATTCCGGAATTGGAAGTGGCTGCAGAACTCCTCCGGGTCGCTGGTGTTCTGCTTTCACCCGTTGATAGGTCAGGCAAGTGCTGACATGCTTGTTGGTGCAAGAAGCACCATATCGAACCTTGTTTTGATATTGGCAAAGGATTCAAAGTTAAGTGTTATTTGTGATCTAATGTTGTTACTTGAGTGTGCAAAAACAAAGTCCTAGCGAAGGGCTGCTAGGCACCTGGCGAAGGGCTGCCAGGAAACCAAGTCCTAGCGAAGGCCTGCTAGGCACCTGGCGAAGGGCTGCCAGGAAACAAAGCCCTAGCGAAGGACAGCTAGGCACCGGGCGAAGGACAGCTCGACATCCAAGCCCTGGCAAAGGACCGCCAGGCAAAAGTCCAACCAAAGGAACGGTTGGTATCAGGTAAATTCTCCCGAGAGGAGTAGGTGAGGACGCGTTCCCCGTCGAGGGAACAGTAGGCGTCGGTTCGACCTAGGGCTCCATTTTGGAGACCAAAGTCAGAACCAAGACAGCTAAGGCTGTATAAACTAATACTTTATTGCTTTATTGTGTTTTGGACTAACCCTGGATACAGGACCAAAGGAAGGAGTGTCTGCAGCTCAGATAGCCTCAAAGGAGTGAGGTAGTACCTGAGTCGGGCGCCCGGAGTGTCCCGGGCGCCCCCATGGGCAATACAAAACAAGTAAAGTCAAGGGAGTTCGAATACAGGCTGGGCCGGGCTGACCCGGGCGCCCCCGTGCTCCCGGGCGCCCCCTGCGCTGCGGGCGCCCCCATGCGCAACCCGAACCCGAACCTCTGCGAAGCCGAGAGGATAAAGGTTTGACTGGTCAATCCGGGCGCCCTGAGCGCTCCGGGCGCCCCGGTCAAAGCGGATCTAGAGGATAGACGCTGACTGAGAGCTCTGCGGATCAGAGGCCACGTGGGGGGCGCCCCCGACGTCCCGGGCGCCCCCAGTCCCTATATAAAGGGCCCTCGACCCCAGGCTTCAATCAACAATTTTCTCAACGCCTCAAAGCTCTTCTACGCTCGTGCATTGCTCCGGATACTCTCTAACTCGAGCCAACGACGTCCCGCTGCTCCGAAAAAGTTGATCTACTCCGGACATCGGTAAAGAAGAGCGTTCTTTTTAATTACTGCACTTATATTTGTAATTAAATTCTGTAAACCTTTTTGCGCCTATATAGAATTGCCCAAAGTAAACGGTCAACGACCGTGGGCCTTGGAGTAGGAGTCGACACAGGCTCCGAACCAAGTAAATCGACTGTGTCTTTGTGCTGTGTTCGTTTTGTTTTATTTCCGCTGCGTACGTGCTCTTTACATAAATCCGAAAATTTACCGATATTCACCCCCCTCTATCGGTTTTCTCGATCCAACAATGCTGAGCCACATCCCTCTTCATACCGGACCACCAGAATTTCTCCTTCAGATCTTGATACATTTTGGTGGATCCCGGATGCATCGAATAAGGGGTTCCGTGAGCTTCTGCTAAAATTTCTCTCCGCAGCTCCGGAATATTAGGGATACATAGACGATCCCTAAGGTATAATACTCCCCCGTCGGCGATACGAAAACCATCGTCTTTTCCTTCTAGGATCTCCTGTTTGATTCTCTGTAGCCTCGAATCACTATTTTGTTTTTCCAATATGTCCTCGAACAACGTCGGTGCTATTATCATGGTAGAAAGCCGTTCGGAGACAACCTCGATCCCAAAATTCATAATTTCTCTTTTGAGTGGGCGAGGTAATATAGATATGGACATCAAGGTGGCACTCGACTTCCGGCTGAGTGCATCGGCCACTTTGTTTGCCTTCCCTGGATGGTAAAAGATCTCGCAGTCATAGTCCTTCACCAACTCAAGCCATCGACGTTGTCTCATATTTAGGTCTTCTGAGTGAAGAAATATCGCAGACTCTGGTGGTCTGTATAAATCCTACACTGCGCTCTATATAGATAATGCCTCCATATCTTAAGAGCGAAGACCATCGCTGCCAGTTCTAGGTCATGAGTGGGGTAGTTCTGTTCATGTTCTTTGAGTTGCCTAGAGGTGTAGGCAATGACCTTACCACTCTGCATAAGTACAGCTCCAAGTCCCAGTTTGGAGGCATCGCTGTACATGTCGAAACTCTGGCTACTTTCCGGAAGGGTAAGAATTGGAGCACTTGTAAGTCTCCTTTTTAGCTTCAAGAACTCCTCTCGCAGTTTTCACTTCGGATCTACTTTACTTATCTTAACCACTTTACTACAATTTACTTATTCATCATCATTAATCCTCGTCATTATATATATATATATATATATATTTTTTTGATTCTACCCTCCATTGCTTTATATTCTATAAAATTTATTTAAAGTCTTCTCACTATAATACTAAATCTCTTTCTCGATGTTCTTACACTTTAAATTTATGTAGTCTTCTTGCTGTGCTGTTAAACATTTTACCATCATTATGCTTATTATTTATATGGACATCTGAAGTGACTTTACCAATTATACATGTTACTCTGTCCTCTACCCATGCTTCTCTTCATAAAAGACAAGTAAGGCCAATTATAAGTTTTTTTTGTTATTCCTACCCGCATATCAAATTCTAAAGTATTCGATTTCATAAAATAAGGTAAGGTATCACTCATATTTACATATCCTAAAAGTACTTTCTATCATAAGGTATCATTCACACTTACATATTCTAGAATCATAATGTATCATCCATACTTGCATATTCTAGAATCAGGAAAGAAAATAAGGTATGCATAGAGGTACTTACTTGGAAGCGGCAGGATGAAGGCTTGATGTGTGTGTAGTGAGATGACAAACTGCTCTGATACCAACCTGTAACGCCCGCCTTTCTCCCACACCTTACGGTGCGGCGAGAGGCGGCGTTACGCTAACATACATAGGGGCATGTGAACATCGTAATGCAGCGGAATAATTTAAAACTTGTACATACATGCACCTAACTCTTGAATCATGAATATATGCCTTAACTATCATTCATGAACATGGTGACATTGTAACTTAGCATATTAACATCATACGTAGCATTATGACATAAACATTCCATAACTCATCCATAAGCATCATAAGTAGTAAGTTATTCTTTAGGCATAATTATCATAAGTATAGCATAGAACCTAAGAAGGTGTTTCAAAACACAAGGCACGCAACAAGTATAAATATGAGAATCCTTTTTCTCTTTCCCTTGCCATGTCACTACCACACACAAACTCTTGCCCCTCCTGCTGCTTCCCTTAATAACTTTTTGCTTGATCTGCAGTATAAGACAATAAAACTATAAGCACATAGGCTTAGTAAGACCCTTCCCTACTCACTAAAACCATACGTCACATAAATATAAGCGTAGGAACATTTAACATGACATGATTCTTAACATAAAACATAAACATAATGAATATTTAATATGACATGGTTCTTAATCATAAAACATAAACAAAATAAACATTTATTAACATGGCATGGTTCTTAATCATAAATCGTAAGCATAATAAACATTTAACATGGCATGGTTCTTAATCATAAAACATAAGCATATTCTTAACATAAAACATAAGCATATGAACATTTAACATGACAGGATGCATAACATGAATGGATGCATGAGTCAAATGCATATACATAAGGATGCTTAATTGAAAATCATACTTATAAATACTTAAATATATTCATCACATCATGGGGGCCCTGGCTTGTACCACATACATACATCATATGCGCGCATCCCTAAGTAAATACGAGGTAGCTGATCTCGACCTACTAGGGTAAGGACAGCTACGGTAGTCCCAGAACCGGTGATAGCTTTTTCGGTAGTCCAGAACCATGGACAGCTTCATCGGTAGTCCAGAACCGTTGACAACTTCATCGGTAGTCCAGAACCATGGACAGCTTCATCGGTTGTCCAGAACCGTGGACAGCTTCATCGGTAGTCCAGAACCGTGGACCTTACTTAGGTCCGGTACAAGCCCATTCATAAAGTAAAATAGTTTCACATGCTTCATAATTTATAGGACATTCATAGCATATTTAAAGACATAACATGATCTTATTACATGAAGCATGACATAAAACTTACATAGCATTTCATCATTCATAGTTAATGCATAACATCATTATGTCCTAAAAGCATGAACATCATCATCATTCATCATCTTCATTCATAAGGTATGTCATGCATACATCATTATGCCTTAGAGGCATGAACATCATTTTCATTCATCATCTTCATTCATAAGCATGACATACATACCTAATCATGCATTAAGGCATAAACATCATCTTAGTTCATAAAGCTTGCATGATCATGGTACATAAGGTAAACATGCATTTCATACATGGTGCATATCATCTAACATACATAATCATAGTATCCATCATAGAGCATGCATGGGTAGGATTCATATGAACATGATACATACTACTTAGGTTTATGGCATTCAACATTACTTAGGTTCATGGCATTCATCATAGAACATGCATAGACCTTCATAACCATATATCTATATAACATGAAGCCTACATCAAATACATATGTTCATGGTATATGGTCTAAAACATTCATGAATAAACATAGCACATAACCTAAACATATAAAGTTATGATACATAACACATAAAGCTAGGGTTTTAGGTAAAATAAAATTCTTACAACATGCTTAAACATGTACATACATCATAGTAAACTATAAACAAGTATCCTTGAGACCTTAACCCAACCCAATCCCTAGATCATGGGCTTGGCCAAAGTTCAATAGGAGGAGGCTCCATTATTCAATCAACATGAAAGGTTCCATGAATAAAAGAAAGCCCATAAGTTACATACAATGCCATAGGGAGCCATTAGACCCCATAGTTGAAGCTAACCCTAATTCCTTAGCCCTAGAATGGCTCTTGGCCGAAACCCTAAAGGGCCATAAGTCCATGGAAAAATTCATATAAAACACAATTAATATCCATTATGTCATAGGGGAACAAAATAAACATGCTTGAAGGGGTTAGATCAAATTCCAACCATGGAATAGGGGTGGTGGCCGAAACCCTTGGGAAGTCACAAGTCCATTGAAAATCATATAACTCACCATTCATCCTTTATTTATCATGAGAAAACATTGGAAAACATTAGTGAAGTTTTAACATCATCCTAAACCTAAAAACCATGCTTTGGCCGAAACCCTTGGAAGCCCTAACCCTAGTTTTCTCAACATATAGTCCCAAACAAATTCTTATATTATGAAAACAACTTGAAAACTATTATACCACAGGTGAGGGGGTCTTATCTTGGTTTATCGTGGTTATAACCTTGATTAGAGAAGCAAAAGAAAACCTCCTTGACCTTAGACCACCCCTAGCCCTTGTAGCCTTGTAGGAAGCCCTTAGATCTTGAAGAAGAAGCCTTCTTGGGAAGCTTTTCCAGAGGAGAAACCCCTTTGTGGGTTTCGGCTAGAAGGAGGAAGGAGAGGAAAAGAGAGAGCTTTGGTGAAAGAAGAAACAAAGACTTAAGTGCTAAGTTGTCTCTTCCCTTCCCCTCTCTTTTATACTACATGAAGGGGGCAAGTGAAGGGGCATGGTGCCTCTTCTCTTGATGACTCTTCACTTCCTTAAGCCTTTAACTAAAATCCTCTTCCTTTTCCACTAGCACTCCCTTGCTAGGTGAATTGGTTAGTACATGCATGGTGATACACTAGGTCCAAGGTTCAATCCTTGGGGCATGCACTTCTTTTTATTTCTTTTATAATTATTTTTACCAAGGCCCATATAAGAACCCACTAAGGTTTATGTTAATATTTCTAATTTAAATCCATTTCCATTCATGATAAAATTTTTTACCTAAGGTCCCTTAATGGCCATGGTATTAGAAGGGCCCATGTAAGACCCATTATTACTTAGCTTCTTAATCTATATAGAAAATCATGGATAATCATGCTAAGGTTCATACTAGTGTCCCTATGTTCCTCGAAATCTATCTAGGCATGATCAATATTTTAAAGAAAAATATTGAGAAAATTTTACGGGTCGTTACAATATACCAGAGGATGATAATGTTTTCTACTTGATGATAATCTTGCATTTATTGTAGCTGCACATCAAAAATAAAAGTGGAAGAAGAAGGGACATGTACGAAGCTCATAGGCAACCAATAGGCTCACAAGGAGGCGATGCAAAAGAGGAAGGAGGGGCAGGTGGGTGATAGGTTCACAGGCAATCAATGAGCCCATGGGCAATTGACAAACTTGGGCAGAGGAGAAGAGAAAGAAGACATGTGCAACAATGAGCTTAGGATGAGAAGTAAAGAGGGGGAAAACGAGGAGTCTAACTTAGGTACAAATGATATTTCATGGATTAGGGGTAGGGTTGTAAATGAAATGGATCCCGTTCATGCTCAAATTTGATATTATGTTCTATAATTCTTATTTATTTTCAATAATTCTTGTTTATGTTCTTCAATTATAAAAAAATAAAATAAACAAGCTTGAACACTAGTGAGCTTGATTGGTTAACGTTCATGAATAATGTTCATGAACAATTGATGAATAATCTTATTTATTACTTTACTAATTCTCAAAAATAGTATTTATGAAAAATATTCATTACTAAATTTATAGATTTTTGTGTTAACAATATTGATAGCTGAGCTAGTAAAAGCTTGAATATTGTTTATACAAATATTCACGATCAATCCTGATTTCGGTTAAGTTCAATAAAATTTTCAGTAAACAAGATTGACAAAGTTCAATTAATAAATAAACAAACATAAATGCAACTAAACTTAGCTTGGGTCAGGTTGTTTATACCCCTTAATTATAAGGAAGGAAAGAGTTTTCACCCACTCTTAGGACAAATCAAATTTAGGTTACGACCTTGTGAGCTAGGGGACGGATAACTATGATTGCTTTGATAATGTTTGACTTGAATACGCGGTGAAAACATCAATCAAATTTGTTGACACATGCACAACATAAAAATTTTACTTAGTTCGTCGCCTCCGAAGGCAAATACTCCAAGGCCTAGGTCTAGCAATCTATCACCATTATTTTTTCCTTTTCAGATATCTTTCGAAGGTGGAGAAGTCTCTTACAATATCTATTGTTTACAATCAACACAAAGAAAAAAATACAAATGAAAATAAAAATCTTTACAAATTGTGACAACTTTGCTTTGGATGCTTTGTTGTCACTTTGGATTGTTTCTTGATAGTTGGAATTGCAGCAACACTTTGTCTCTAAATCCTCAAGAATCAACACCTTCAATTCACCATGAAAACCCAACGTTATATGGTTGTTGTTATGGTAGATTTCCACCGTCCAGTCGATTGCTAACATTTGCCAAACGACTATCTAGAGAATCCAATCGTTGATGCCCGTAGAACAACCCTTTCCACATAGTTTGTCAACCAACTATTGATTGTCGTGATACAACAATCTATTGCTATCGATTAGTCAAGTTGGTAAATCAATTGAGAGTGTTTTATACATTTGAACTGATTTATAATCGACTACTATTATCCAACAATTAATTGGTAGCATCACAATCCATCCCAAGCTGAGTGAGTCGCAGTTGACTGCCATGTTCTGATCCTAAGTGGATCTCGGTTGACTGTTAAGTCTTTGGTCGATTGTTGTGTCTTGACTCCGAGTCTCGAACCTGGGTGGATTCCCGAGTGCCAACTCGATTGAACACCGACTCCCATGCCCGAGTGGGTTCTCAAGTTCCAACTTGGTGAATGCCTTTCCTGAGCAGCCCGAGTCGGAGTGGGTCATCGCTAACTGTCATGTCCCGACCCCGAGTGGGTCCCGAATGACTATTGTGCCCCCACTCCAAGTCTCATGCCCGAGTGGGTCCCGACTGACTGTAATGTCCCAACTCCAAGCCCCATGTCTAGGTGGGTTCCTGGTGCCAACTCAACTAAACACCTTACCCGAGCACCCCAATCCCATTTTCATTTACCTAGACCTCCTGAACCCCAAATTCAGGGTTTAGGATTTGCAAGTCTATTGCTACTACCTAGCAATCGTCTGCTAACCCTATTTTTTCCTTTTCAAGGTTGAATTCTAGTCTTTTTTTCTATCTGATTGAGCTCAACCAATCAAGGCTTCCTTTGCACGACATTTGGTCACCCTTGACCTATCAAGACTGTCACGCCCCGAGGAGCTGCCCGTCCAATAATGACCGGACTGCCACTCCCTTGACCCGATGGACAACTCAGAAACCTAACCCCTATGACTACCTCAGCCAATTGTACCGCAACCTATAGGGCTGGAACAACCATCTGAAATGAATGAAAATGAAAACGATGACAAAAAACTATGTACCGGTACGACTTACGGCAAAACAAGGTAACAAAGGCCTCCATGGCACACAAAAGTACAACTATACCGCTATATAAAATGACAAACCGAACACAAATATAGCAGCGGAAATGTAATGTAAAAAGGAACAGAAAAACAATACCAACATGTACCACCATCAAAATAGAAGAAAAATCTCAAAATCGTCTCAAAGAATATGCGAACTGGGACAAGCTGTCGGACACTCCAGATAATCATCCTGAAATAAAAACAAGGAGCTAATGGGGCGAGTCCACAATAGTTAGCAGATATCTCATCAGATATGCAAGATAGTCTAAGCTAGCAATAATAGTAACATGCTATCGAAATAACACATGTACAGACAATGATAAGTACATTTGAAAGGGAGTAGAAAATACCGTACCAATGTGGAGGAGTCGCCAAAACCAGACATAAAGGTCTCCTATATGTGCATGTTAATCATATGCAGCATCCAAGTATAGCAAGCACGGGCATATGCAAAATATGCGTATGCACATGGTGCAATGACATGGTCACCCCTACCATCGGTCAGACATCGTCACCTATGTACGGGAGGGAGCTGAGCGGAGGCCACCCTCCGACGTAGGGCTGATGACTGCCGTTCGTACTCTGCCATCACTGCTCCTGAGCGATCGAGTAGACGGAATGCTGGCGGTGTAACACCCCTACTCCATGACCTATCCGGGGGATATCTCTATCTACCCCAGGCCATCTCTGGAGGATATCTCTATCTGAGTGCTACCCCTACCCCATGTATATAACTGGGGGAGAGACCTCTCTCTCTCATCTCCTGGTATATGGACTACTAAAGGAGGGACCTCTATCTGCTACCACGCTCCGATTCACTAACCCATGAGTGCATGAGCGGAGCAGCACAGATCACACTACCCATACCCTGTCAACCACTAACCCATAAGTGGTCGTATGGGTAGGTCAGTATGACTGTCGACCTGACTCACCCACAAAGGGGGCCCCTGATCAACAGTAATGTACAGTGCACGATGATGCATGACACTGGTCAAACAACATCCACTATCTAGTCCACCTATATCAATATGATATGCAAGGATCGTAGATAATGCACCATAGCCTAAGTCCTAAAGGTATAGGTATCACATGCTAGATCTAGCATAAACAGTATCAGCAAAAGGTAGAACAGGTATAAAATAATACATTACCCTACCGCTAAACATAGCATATCAAGTATATCATCTATGACTAATTTAGAAGATAAGTCAGAGGTACCCCACCTCCAATGTAGAAAACCAAAAGTGAAGAGAACTCCTGTCTGAAATAATATCTACCGCAAGTGGAATCCAAATAGCCGAGTCAATAACCTGTATCACCACACATAGTTTAGCTATCATAACAGATGCTAATTAGCCAAAACTAACAAATCCATCGTATTAGAATTAATACCAATTACTCCGGGTATTGAACTTAGGCTCACCCTAGGTTAACATAATCCTAATCACAACTTCATCAATCTCCCAGCCAAAACAGAAACTCCCCAAAACAAACAATCTAGCAAGAATCAAATTAATCTCAAGATTAATAAAAAAATACGGGAACAAATCACCTATTCCGAGATTACCCTAATAACCAGAATTCCAAACAAATCCCAATCGAATCCTCATCACCAGAACTCATGGCAGCTCAAGATCTCAAGAACACAATAAAAGGAACTAAACACAAAAACTAATCTGATCCAAAGCGCTCGGCAAATCTAAATAGATCAACCTTAATAGAGCAAACAACATCCAAGAACTAATACCAACCCTTCGACCAATTCTGATCAAGAACAACAAATCATCCAAATCCAATCTCATGCCTATGATTGATACCCCAAAATCGATTCAAAACACTAGATCCACGATCAACACACTTAATTGAAATAGCAAACCAATACAAGCACTTTTACCTGGCGATCACCCAACTGGCGCAAACGAAGAAGATCTCCCAGGGATGACCTCAAACCTTGCTTCGGTGAAACCAAAATCGATGAATGGAAGCTACAAACCCACGATCACCCAACCTTGAACCAAGTAGAAAATGTGATCAGAGATAAGCCCCAATCCACCAGGATCTACTCAATCAAAATCGAAAGGAAACTAGAAGAAAAACCTACCCGTGGATACCCCAATGCGAACCCTAGCGGGAAGGACACTCGATCACTGCCTATTGGGTTGCGTCATCCACAGTCTTCCACCCAGATCGTCCAGCTTGCGAGGCGAGGCGAACCCTCCGGTACGAAATGCCGACACTGACTGAAGGCATGGGAGCAGGCAATCAGAGGAGGAAGAGACGAAAGAAGAGGAAAAGAAAAGGGGAAGAGGGGAAATCGCGTCTGCCGAAGCGGAAGAGAAGGAATAGAATTATAAAAGGTGGTCATTTTGCTTAAAGCCCCTCCCGATTTGGAAATCTCCAACTAACTCCTCCTTAGGTCTTTTTAGCACTAACCCTCCTCTAAATTATGATATTCTAACAAAGACTTCACACGACTAGCATCCAATCACTTTTGACCAACCAAGACTTTATCTATGCTAAGTGTCTAGTCAATCATGATCCATTTGGACTTTTTGTCTTGTGCCAACTCCATGTTTGCCTTCTGACCACTAAGTGTTCAATCACCTATGACCCACTTGGACTTCCACTTACCAACTCTCTATTATAGTTCCGATAATCAAGTGTCTAGTCAACCATGACCCATTTAGACTTTTCGTCTTGTGTCAACTCCTTGTTGACTTTCAATCACCAAGTGTCCGGTTAACCATGACTCACTTGGTCTTTTCTTTTTTCAACTTCTCATTGGACTTTCGATCACCAAGTGTATGGTAAACCATGACTCACTTAGACTATTCTTTTGCCAATTCTATGTTGGACTTTCAAACATCAAGTGTCTAGTCAACCTTGACCTACTTGACGCTTCCTCATCCAACTAATATATTGATCAAACATCAAAACCCAACTCGAATCAACTCAAGCTTGGTCAACCTAATCAACCTTAACCAAAGATCGATTGTACTAACAATCTTCCCTTTTATGATGTTTGATAATATATTTAAGTTAGGCTAAACCATTAGCCAACATCCTACTTCTCATGCTAATGAAGGTTTTCTAACATGAACTCTTCATTATCCCCCTTTGGCATACATCAAAAGTCCTCCTCTCAAAATCCAATCACTTCCATTCTATCCTTAAAACATCACAATGGAGGATCTCTACCTTCCATTTTCTCTATTGCTCAACCTTGAGCATATAATCCTTCATTTATTTACTCATCTTAAATTTTGCGTTCTCCTCATTTTATATCGAAATTATGCTATTAAGAAGGATCTACCGCTCAAGGCATGCTCCAACTTCAATTATTGCATAGAATATGATTTGAGGTTGATCCTAACCTTTAGGAAGTTTCAAAATCTAAGTCATGAGGTTAAAGATTCAATCTTGAAGTCAAACCTCCTCCACAAATCCATATTATTCTCTTTTTAACATCTTTTCTTATTTTCACGAAGAAAATCACCTTTGTATGTTTATTGAAGTATATCAAGAGTTGGAGATAGTTAAAATATCTAGGAGTGAACTTAAAGGGCATAAAGAAACCTATTTTAGTCAAAAACATAGCTAACACTCAATTAGTACCTTATAATAGTCGTTTGCTGGACTGAAAAACTACAATTTTAATTTTCAGATTAAATGTTAGAAATCATAAATAATTCTTAGATTTTTTAAAAAATCTTGAAATTTCATACAAACATTACATATGCCAAATACTACTAGGAAAAAATATTTTCTATGAAAATATATCTTATCTTCAAAGAATGACACAGAGTTAGAAACTATTGAAAACTTCAATATTTCACTCTAACTTTGTATCAAATTAATCAATAGTGATTCTTATCACCAAATAGACTTGACCGAGGCTTTCCAAATTGATTTTGAAATATCTTTCAAACTCAATTATCAACTATGATCTATGGGCTAAATACACATATCTTGCATATTAGCTTTGCCCAAATTGGTCATGTAAAATTCATTTGGCTTTGATGAAACAAAAGCTCATTTTGAAACATCAAATTGGAATTTGAACTTAATTCATCTTCCTATGGTCATTTTGAGATGTAAGATTTGTTCTTCCCTTATTTATTTATTTTTTTAGGTAGTACCACATATTTAGCTTACGCTGACTAATGCTGGGGATGACTGGCCAAGTCCCAACAAAGTTTCTCACCAACCACCAAGGTAAATCGGGAAGTACACACAACGAGTAGCCCATCAACTCAGTGCACTTAGGTCAACCCTCTATTAAAGAAAATTCATATGTTAATTCATCAAAGTTGGAACTCGATTCTTAGATGTCCAGGAAACTGAAAAAGCACCCTACTGCTGCACCATTACCCCTAGGGCATTTTTTGTTCTTCCCTTAAGCTAAAGGATCATACATATCTACCTAGGCATTTAAATTTATCTATCCTTACCTAGGATGTCAATTAATATCATTTGTCCTTTATTACAAAGAATTAAAATTATACATGATAATGAGTATAATATACATCAAATACATAATTTTTTAAAGAAAATTTATTATACTCAAATGATGCATGTATGACATAACATGTATCAAATATCATGGCAAGATGTAATATTTATGTTGTTGGGATGAATTCAGAATTCATAAATTGTGTTTCTTTACCCTTTTGTGTAGCAAAAAATTAAAATATATTTCATGATTTAACAATTAAATCAAAGTAGTGTTCATATGAATTTTGAAAATAAGCATAAGCATGATCTTTAATCTAAACATACATTACAATCTAAACATACAAGTAAGATCTTAATGCATAGCCAAATAAAATATTAAGTGATTGGTTCATTTAATGCCAATTTTATATTTTATTTAGACATGCAAAGATATATAATTCAACCATACTAGATCATTTTAGCATAACCCAAATAAAACTATTAACGTAAGCATCAATAAACATATGAATCGAAATATAAGTAGAGCATACAAACAACCTATGTTTGGGGATGACACCAACTATTCTAGGTTTCGTGAAATAGCTATTTGACATTTGTCTTGAACTTATGCTACTTCGATCTAATCCAGTCCACAATCGGAGTCTCCTTTCCAACTAGTGATCAAGTGTCATTTTTCATTGAGATGGTTATAATGACTTCCTCAAAGATGAGGAATGTGCGGCCTAACTATGCCTTCACAAGGGGCTGCCCAAAGGGCCCTCAACTAGTGGCAGCAACAATCTTTCTCTAGGAAGAAAAACCAAGAGACAAAGAGATGGATTTCTTTTGATAGAAGAAATGGAAGAAGTTCATTTGAGAAAGGGGAAGAGGCAAATTGAGAGCGGATATCACCAAACTCCAAGGATGACTCCTCCAAGGATACCTCCTCTATATATAGCTCATCAATTCTCTAAGAAATATAAAGAGATGTGTGTCTCTTCATCTTTCTAAGGAAGATGAAGAGATGTGTGGCTAAGAAAAACAAATTGAACCAAGCCATTTTCTTCTTCCATCTTGATCCATTAGATGTTAGAACTTTGCTAAAACCTATTAATGTAAGTCTATCATAATATATTAATGATAACATTTGATCATATCAAACTTTAGTTGTCAATTTATTATTTGATCACATTAAACTTTATTCGTCAAATTCAACTACTTGAATTTGAATTTCTCAACAGGAAATAGGGAAACCAATACTTGTGTGATCCTCAATGGTTTATGAATACAGATAGGCATGAGTTCACAACTCTTTGTGATTTAGGATGTTGCTTATCCTTTATTCGAGCATACCCTTAATAGCCTCATCCTATGATCAACTGCTTGATTATAGGATATCAGAACTAATTCTGATTAGCACCCAATGAATCATGGTAAGAGTGTGTAGCAGCATCGCCCCATGACTCCCTAGGTATCATTGAATAGTGTCTGTAAGAAGTAGTCAATTATGGTTAACGTACAGTAAGGTCCCTTCATCTCATATATCCAGGTTGTATCTACAACCATTGATACATAAAGGGTTGTATATTGATTTGATAACTATGTAATGTATCATATATAGTGATAACATGTGCAACTGAGAATCTCCTTTTTCAAAGCACATCTTACAACTCTTATCAAAGACTCATACAATACAGAACAATATATTAGATAGGATATCCACGCTCGTGGGTTTGTGGTGAATCGCCGACTGTAATACACTAAGTCCTATATATTTCGTTACTACAACTAATCTCATCACCTAATTACCCTAATTGAGTTGGTAAATGAGTCAAAGTGCAGTCCCAACATAAAAAGTCTAGTGTTGTCTCGTGTCATAGGGACTACTAGTGTACAACAACAACCAAGGACTTATTCACTCTATAAATGATAACCACTTAGAAAATCCATATAAGGGTTGTTTGATGAACTCATCGTATAAGCATTCATCTATATGCTTACACATCTCTATGTCCTTACCAATGAAACATAGTACACTACATCATAGATGCTAGTCTCTAACTCGAGAGACCTTTTATCCTTATTTATTAGGCAACCAATTGACTAGGAATATATTTAGAATATATAGTGAATATTGATGTATTTCATGATGACCATTATATGTGCCACCACATCTATTGTAGTATATTCAAAGACTTTATCTATATATCTAGTATGAGTATTAAGATTAAGTAAATACTAAATTGAATTGAATTATATTAAAATAAAGATTGTTTATTTACAAGAGTCAATAAAGCCCTAGTCAATGGTTGCTTTGCAAGGCCCTACTCTAACAAACTCCCACTTGCCCTAATACCAACTACTCACTTTTTTAAAACCCAGCAGTTTGCTATATTTTTCAAAAGATTGTCCTGGTAAGGGATTTGTAAGTGGCTTAAGATGTTATCTACAGAGGAAACTTTCTCAACTGTGATGCCACCTCTTCCCATAATCTCTCAGATGATGTGGAACTGTCTCAGTATATGTTTGGACTGATGATGAGATCTTGGATCCTTTACTTGTGCAATAGCACCAATGTTATCACAGTGAACCGAGATTGCATCAACTCCATTTAGAATAATGCCCAACTCTTGGATGAAATTCGTCATCCAATCTACCTCTTTGCTGCTTCTAAAGCTGCAATGTATTCTACATCGGTTGTGGAATATGCAATTGTGTCTTGTTTTGTACTCTTCCAAGAGACAACATTGCCATTCAATGTGAATATATATCTAGAGGTTGATTTTGAATCATCCACATGTTCTTGAATGCCAGAGTCAGTGTAGCCTTCCATTTTTAATTCTCCAGTCTCGTATGCCATGAACAAATACTTAGTTCTTCGTAAGTACTTAAGAATATCTTTGCATAGCTTTCTAGTGCAATGGACTAGGATTTGATTGATATCGCTGGTGACACTCAATGTGCATGCTATATCAGGTCTTGTAGATATCATATTATATATGATACTACCAATAGCAAACATATAGGGAATGTGTGTCATCATCTCTATCTTTTTATCTATCTTGAGACACATAGACTTGGATAAAGTTATACCACGACACATTAGTAAGTATCCTAGCTTAGATTCATCCTTTGAGATTCTACTACATATGGTATCTATATCCACAGAGATCATCCCATAAGTTCTTCTCCCTCTAGACCGAGAAGACCACAGAGAAGGAATTCTCCGACGATGAGGATGAAGAAGACAAGAAAGACACCGAAGAAGGTAAAGTGGAGGAAGTCGACGAGAAGGAAGAGCAAGAGAAGAAGAAAAAGAAGATCAAGGAGGTCTCCCATGAATGGACCTTGGTCAACAAATAGAAGCCGATCTGGATGAGGAAGCCGGAAGAGATCACAAAGGAAGAGTACACTGCCTTCTACAAGAGTCTCACCAATGACTGGGAAGACCATCTCGCCATGAAACACTTCTCCGTGGAAGGCCAGCTCGAGTTCAAGGCTGTCCTTTTCCCGCCAAAGAAGGCTCCTTTCGATCTATTTGACTCGAAGAAGAAGCACACCAACATCAAGCTCTATGTTCGCCGCGTCTTCAACATGGACAATTGCAAAGAACTGATCCCCGACTACCTCAACTTCATCAAGGGGATTATGGATTCCGAAGACCTCCCACTCAACATCTCCAGAGAGACGCTCCAGTAGAAGAAGATCCTCAAGGTCATCCGCAAGAACCTGGTCAAGAAATGCATCGAACTCTTCTTTGAGATCGCCGACAACAAGGAGGACTACGACAAGTTCTATGAGGTATTCTAGAAGAACCTCAAGCTCGGAATCCATGAAGACTCCCAAAATAGGTCTAAGATCGCCGAACTATAAAGGTTCCACTCCACCAAGAGCGGGGACGAGATGAAGAGCCTCAAGGACTACGCCACGAGAATGAAGGAGGGCCAGAACTACATCTACTACATCACCGTTGAGAGCAAAAAGTCAGTGGAGAACTCTCCCATCCTCGAGAAGCTAAAGAATTTCGGCTACGAGCTGCTCTTCATGGTCGACGTGATCGACGAATATGTCATCGGCCAGCTGAAGGAATTAGAGGGGAAGAAGCTGGTCTCTGCCACCAAGGAAGGGCTGAAGCTGGAAGAGAGCGAGGAGGAGAAGAAGAAGAAGGAAAGCCTGAAGGAGAAGTTCGAGGGGCACTGCATGGTCATCAAGGAGGTGCTGGGCGACAAGGTGGAGAAGGTGGTCGTGTCGGAGCGCGTGGTCAACTCGCCCTGCTACTTAGTCACCGGCGAGTACGGGTGGACGGCGAACATGGAGAGGATCATGAAGGCGCAGACCCTGAAAGACTCGAGCATGTCGGGATACATGTCGAGCAAGAAGATGATGGAGATCATCCCGGAGAACCCGATCATGGAGGAGCTGAGGAAGAGGGCGGACGCCGACAAGAATGACAAGTCGATGAAGGATCTGACGCTGTTGCTGTACGAGACGGCGCTGCTAACCTCGGGTGTAACGACCCAGCCCCTCGGCCCCTTGGGGGGCCCAACTGACGGCCCAACAACATGGCGGCCAAATCAACATTTGGCGGCCCAACAACCTAGCGGCCAAATCAACATTTGGTGTCCCAACAACCTGGATCGACCATGTCGTTACTCACTAGGACTTCCTACCCCTGGCCAGTGGATTTTTGCCTTCCTCAGGATTCGAACTCTAGACCTCCAGGCTATGTACTAGAGTTTATGAATCCTGATGGCCAAGTGAGCCGCGCTCACTTTGTAACGACCCGGAAAATTCTCTTAATATTTTCTTAAAATATTAAGCATGTTTAGATAATTTTCTGAGGGGCCCAGAAATAATTATGTAAAATTGGGCTTAGAAATCCATGTTTTCTCATTTAAATTGAGAAAACTAAGTACTAATGAGCTTTAAATGGACTCCAAAAAAAAATGGGTATTAATTAAGTAAAATTAATATAAATTAGGTAAAATTAATATAAATATAAAAGAATTTTATTTAGGAATATTAGCATAATTATGGATGATTTTAGGGGGATTTTCGGAATTTAAGAAAATAAAATAATAAAATAAATGGAATGAAAATAAAAATAAAAAATAAATGTGCATGAGCCAAGGATTGAACCTTGGACCTCTTGTAACACCCAAGAATGCTTTAACCAACTCACCTAGCAAGGAATGCTTATGAGTAATTGAAGTGGAGGTTGGTTAAGAGGTAAAAGGAGGTGAAGGGGCATGGAGAGGCTCTTTAATTGCTCTTTAATTGCCTCCTTGATGGGTTATAATGAGAGGAGTTTTGGGAGTTTCTTATTCTCTCAATCAATAGCATTACCTCTCCTCTTCATTCCCATTCTTGCCGAGCACTAAAGGGAGGAGTCCTTGGGGAAAACTTCACAAGAGGTTTCATCCCTCAAGATCTAAAGTTCCTACAAGGTGACAAAGACTAGTTGGGGTTAAGAGATACCAAGTCCTTTTTTTCCTTCTCCTCTTTCAAGGTTCGAAAAAAAATCAAGAAATCTAAGGTAAGACTCCCTCACCTGTGGTATAATAGTTACCTATGATTTCCATGATTTTTGGCATGATATATGGGTTAGTTTTAGGATTTAATGTTGAAGAGAAACAAAATCAAGGTTCCTATGTTCAAAGGTTTCGGCCAGCATGTTTAAAGGTCCATAATTATGATAAAAATCATGATAATGTTGTTTAGTCTTCCCTTATGATGTTTAGAAGTTAAGTGTAATTTTTGGGAATTTTTGGGGTACCCTAGAGGCCCCATATATCTCGGCCAACATGAAAGAAGCAAAACCCAGAACCTTAAGTTCAAGGGTTCCGGCCACCATGTTTTAAATGTCTAAAAATATGTTAAAAATCATGATAATGTTATTTAATGTTCCCTTATGATTTTTAGACATTAAGTATAATTTTTGGGAATTTTTGGGATACCCTAGAGGCCCCATATGTCTCGGCCAACATGAAAGAAGCAAAACCCAGAACCTTAAGTTCAAGGGTTTCGGCCACCATGTTTTAAATCTCTAAAAATATGTTAAAAATCATGATAATGTTATTTAATATTCCCTTATGATGTTTAGACATTAAGTATAATTTTTGGGATACCCTAGAGGCCCCATATGTTTCGGCCAACATGAAAGAAGCAAAACCCAGAACCTTAAGTTCAAGGGTTTCGGACACCATGATTTAAATGTCTATAAATATGTTAAAAATCATGATAATATTATTTAATGTTCCCTTATGATGTGTAGAGGTTAAGTATAATTTTTGGGAATATTTGGAGTACCCTAGAGGCCCATATGGTTCGGCCAACCCCAAGGACCCAAGGGTTAAGGGTTGAGTCTTTAACTTCAAGCATATGTTAATGATATGCCATGTTTATGAAGGATATGCCATGGTTATGCATGATATGCCATGTTTATGAATGATATGCCATGTTATGAATGATATGCCATGTTTACGAATGTTATGTCATGTTTATGAATGATATGCCATGGTTATGCATGATATGCCATGTTTATGAATGATATGCCATGTTATGAATGATATGCCATGTTTACGAATGTTATGTTATGTTTATGAATGATATGCCATGGTTATGAATGATATGCCATGTTATGAATGATATGCCATGTTTACGAATGTTATGTCATGTTTATGAATGATATGCCACGGTTATGAATGATATGCCATGTATACGAATATATGCCATGCTCTATGAATGATGTGTACATACACCATGTCTAAGAATGAAAATGATGAATGGCAAGTATGATGAATGAAAGATGATGCTTATGCCTTTAAGGCATAAATTTGCTAAACGACACGGTCGATGGTCGACGGTACGACGGTCGAGAGGACCGGTAAATGGGCCGGTAGACGGGCCGAGCCGTAACAAGTTATGCTATGATAGGTATACCATGAATGGCTTATGAATGATGAAGCATGAAAAGTATTTTACTTTATGTATGGGCTTGTACCGGACCGAAGTATGGGTCCAAGGGATGGGCACCTTAAGAACGCCCCGGTTTTGGACTACCGACTATGCTGTCCACGGTTCTGGCACTACCGTAGCTGTGCAACAGGGATGGGCACCTTAAGAACGCCTCGGTTCGGGGACTACCGACTATGCTGTCCTTACCCTAGTAGGTCGAGGCTAGCTACCTCGTATTTACTTAGGGATGCGCGCTTATGATGTATGTATGTGGTACAAGCCAGGGCCCAATGTTAAGATGATGATGTTTAAGCATTTTCAAAGTACGTTTTAAAAGTTACGCATCCTTATGTAAATGCATTCCACCCATGCATTCATACATGATATGCATCATGTTAAGATAATGATGTCTTATACTTATGCTTTACGATAAAAGATATGCATGAATGATCTATGCCAGGATTATGTTAAGAAGGTGTTCATATGATATGATAGAAGATATGCCTATGTTTATGCCATATAGGTTGAGTTTTGTTACGTGATGCTATGCCATGTATTATGCCATGCTACTACGTTTAAGTTTATACCATGTCTTATGCCATGCTATGAAAGATTATTATGTTATGTTATGCCATGTTTCATGCTATGCTTAGAATGTTAGTATGATTATGTTCATGCCATGTCTCATGCTATGCTACGAATGTTCACTCATGTTTATGATCATGTCATGTCAAGGGTATGGTGAATATGATAATGTTTATGTGCTTATTATGGAATGACGAATGTTTTAGTGAGTAGGAAAGAGTCTTACTAAGCCTGTGTGCTTATAGTCTTCTTTCCTTATACCGCAGATCATGCAAGGGGATAACGAGGAAGCAACAGGAGGGCCTGAAGTATGTGTGTGTTGGTGACTTGGCCCATGAAATCGAATGTGTTAACCGTTTATGCTAAGAACTTTATTTTGCTACCTATATGCCCGAATAGTGACTTATGGAACTTTATGATAAGATGTCCAGTATGATATGATATGAACCTTATGGTATGATGTTAAGCATGTTACGATATGATCTTAAGCATGATGTTCATGTGTTAAGTTCCATGTCATTATATTAGGGATGGTAGTAGGGGCATGTATATGTAAGGCTTAAGTTATTCCGCTGCAGTATGATGTTACATGCCTTAAGTATGTTAGCGTAACGCCGCTTTAGGGGAAAAAAAAAAGCGGGCATTACACACTTAGCTATCAAGATTCATAAACTCTAGTACATAGCCTGGAGGTCTAGAGTTCGAACCCTGAGGAAGGTAAAAATCCACTGGCCAGGGGTGGGAAGTCCTGTGAGTAACAATCCGGTCGGGCAAGGTTGTTGGGCCGCCAAATGTTGATTTGGCCGCCAGGTTGTTGGCCGGCCCAAGGGGTCGAGAGCGAGGCGGCGGTACCGTTACTCAAAAGAGAACCGACGACTTCTCTATCGCGAGAGGAAGAGAAAGGAGATGAGAAGAGAGAGAGAGAGCGCGGCGGCGGCGGTCGGCTAGGGCTCAGCGGCGTCGACGTCGAGCAGAGGGAATCAGGGAGAAGCAAAAACTGATTTCAAGGAAAGGGATTCCAGGGTTTTATATTAGTTTTGGCCTTTTTACAAAAATACCCTCCGAGTTTGGAAATTTTCAACTAGCCCTTATTTTCTAAATTTTTCCATTTAGCCCCCTAAAACTCGGTATTTAACATTTTGTGAATCCTGATAGCCAAGTGAGCTCCGAGTTTGGAAATTTTCAACTAGCCCTTATTTTCTAAATTTTTCCATTTAGCCCCCTAAAACTCGGTATTTAACATTTTATGAGTCCTGATAGCCAAGTGAGCTTGGCTCACTTGGCTATCAGGATTCACAAAATGTTAAATACCGAGTTTTAGGGGGCTAAATGGAAAAATTTAGAAAATAAGGGCTAGTTGAAAATTTCCAAACTCGGAGGGCATTTTTGTAAAAAGGCCAAAACTAATATAAAACCCTGGAATCCCTCTCCCCGAAATCAGTTTTCGCTTGATTCCCTCTTCCCGACGCCAACGCCGCTGAGCCCTAGCCGACAGTCGCCGCCATGCCGCCGCCGCTCTCTCTCTCTCTCTCTTCTCCTCTCCTTTCTCTTCCTCTCGCGATTGACAAGTCGCCGGTTCTCTTTCTTCCGCGTGCCGCATTGTCTGGGAAAAAGGGTTGTTGCCGACGTCGATACAGGTAAGGGGAAATTTACGGTTGAATTTAATAAAAATTGAGTATAGGAATTAACTTGGTATTGTTGATTCGAATCTGTTCAGTTGTAAGAGGATCTATAATTTGATTTGGGGCTACCCTGTCTCGGGTCTGTTGTTGCCATGGAGTGTAGGTGTATAGTTTTGTTGTTTTGGTTTGAATTTGCACTAGGTTGTTTTCTTTGATTTGGTTGTTGCCGTGAGATCATGTTGGTGCTTTTGTTTCAAGGTGCATATGGTTGGGTTGTATTCTGGTTTGCATTCAGTATTTATATTATATCTACATTGCTGATATAGGATGTTGATATCTGTTGTGCTTGACTATTATTTGTTATGGTTTACTAGTAAAATTTGGGGACCAAATTTTTGTTAGTGGGGGAGACGACTCACTTGGCTATCAGGATTCATAAACTCTAATACTTAGCCTGGAGGTCTAGAGTTCGAATCCTGAGGAAGGCAAAAATCCACAGGCCAGGGGTGGGAAGACCTAGTGAGTAACGACCCGGTTGTTGGTCATCGGCATCAGTTGTTGGTCGATGACATAAGGGGTTGACAAAAGGGACCCCCAGTTGGGCCTGGTTGTTGGGCCGCCAGTTGGGCCGCCCAAGGGGCCGAGGGGCCGGGTTGTTACAATAAAAAGGTGGCCCAACAACTTGGCCCCTCGGCCCCTCGGCCCAACAACCTGGCAGCCAAAACAACATTTGGTGGCCCAACTTTGACGACCCCTTATGTCGTCGACTGTCGGCCGTGCCGTTACTCACGAGGACTTCCCACCCCTGGTCAATGGATTTTTGCCTTACTCGGGATTCGAACTCTAGACCTCCAGGCTAAGTACTAGAGTTTATGAATCCTGATAGCCAAGTGAGCCCGACTCACTTGGCTATCAGGATTCATAAACTCTAGTACATAGCCTGGAGGTCTAGAGTTCGAATCCTGAGGAAGGCAAAAATCCACTAGCCAGGGGTGGGAAGTCCTCGTGAGTAACGGCACGGTCGACGTCGTCAAAGTTAGGCCGGCAAATGTTGTTTCGCCGCCAGGTTGTTGGGTCGAGGGGCCAGTTTGTTGGGCCGCCAAATGTTGATTTGGCCGCCCAAGGGTCCGAGGGGCCTGGTTGTTACAATAAAAAGGTGCCTTTTTATTGTAATGACCCGGCCCCTTGGCCCCTTGGGCGACCCAACAACCCGACCCAACTGGGTGTAGCGCCCGCCTTTTTCCCACACCTCGTGGTGTGGCGAGAGAGGTGGCGTTACGCTAAACATACATGTACTTAAACAATATCTTAATGCAGCGGAATCATCATTTTTTTTTCTAAACATGCTCTTAACCATACAACTAATACATGAAATATCTATACGTGCCTAAACTTGTCATTCATAAACTCATATGCATAGCATCATAACTTAACCGTTCCATAACTTATTCATCATTTCATAGGTAGCATGTACTTATCCATAAATGTAGCATCATGAGTCTTAAGTCACCCATTAGTCATAACCATAAAACATAGCATAAAATTTAAGAACATTCCCACACCCAAGACATGCATTATGTATGAATATAAAATCTTTTGCCAAGTCACTGCCACACACACACATGCTTCTGCCTCCCCTGCAGCTTCCCTTAATAGCTTCTTGGTTGATCTGCGGTACAAGGAAAATAAAACTTTAAGCACATAGGCTTAGTAAAACCCCTTTCCTACTCACTAAAACCATACGTTGTTTCAACATAAACATATCAAACATCTGACATAACATAACTTCGAGCATAAACATAAGCATAGTCATACTTGGCATAAATGAACATACATGAACATGACTTAATATATCAAGCAACGTATACATGACATAAAGCATACCTACATGAACGTGAAACATCCTTATACATGGCATAATTCTTACCATACATGAACATAATGCATACTCATACATGACATAATTCCTAGCATACATGAACATAATGCATACTTATACATGACATAATTCTTAGCATACATGAACATAATGCATACTTATACATGACATAATTCTTAGCATACATGAACTTAAGGCATACTTATACATGACATAATTCTTAGCATACATGAACATAATGCATACTTATACATGACATAATTCTTAGCATACATAAACATAATGCATACTTATACATGACATAATTCTTAACATACATGAACATAAGGCATACTTATACATGATATAATTCTTAGCATACATGAACATAATATACTTACCTTGGCGCGATGCATAATATGGATGTATGAATGAGTCTAATGCATTTACTACATAAGATGCTTAGTTTTGAAATCATACTTTTAAATGCTTAACATAAACATAACTTCATTGGGGTCCCCGGCTTGTACCACATACATACATCATAAGCGTGCATCCCTAAGTAAATATGAGGTAGCTAGCCTCAACCTACTAGGGTAAGGACAGCATAGTCGGTAGTCCTAGAAGCGGGGCGTTCTTAAGGTGCCCATCCCTGTTGCACAGCTTCGGTAGTGCCAGAACCGTGGATAGCATAGTCGGTAGTCCAGAACCGGGGCGTTCTTAAGGTGCCCATCCCTTGGACTCTTACTTCGGTCCGGTACAAGCCTTATACATAAAAATAAACATGCATGCTTCATCATTCATACTTGTCATTCATACTTATTTCATATCATTGTTATGCCTTCATCATTCATACTTATCATTCATACTTATCATACATACTTAAGGCATAACCATCAACTTCATTCATACTTATCATTCTTTATTCACATAATAGGACATACATGCATAATCATGGTTCTAGTCATAACCTTATCCGGGTTCATCAAGCTTGCACAATCATGATACATAATAAACATACACCTCATACATGATACATTTCATTTAGCGTACATAATCCTAGTATTCATCATAAGACATGGATGGTAAGCTACATATAAACCTAACACCTACTACTAGGGTTCATAGCATTCATCATAAAACATGTATATATATCATCATGATTCATAAATCCATTATAAGCATTTATCAATATTCATGCATCATCATATTTATCATAACCTACTTCTACATCAATTACATATATTCATGGCATATGATCTAAATATTCATGATTAAAACATCACCTAACATCAACCATACAAAGTCATGTTATATAACACATAAACTAGGATTTTAGTCATATGGAGGCCCTTACATCATGCTTAAAAATGCACTAGCATCATGGTAACTTATAACATACATTCTTGAGACCCAAACCCAAACCAAACCCTAAGTTTGGGGTCTTGGCCGAAACTTGAAGGAGGTCTAAATTCATAGAAAATTTTCCTAGGTTAAGATTAACATCCTATACCTTGCATATCATACCATGGAAGACCAATTTAGCCCTTGATTGGATTTAACATTAAGCCTTAGCCCTAGTCCAGGACTTGGCCGAAACCTATAAGAGTAATAAACTCATAGAAAATTTATACAAATCACTACTTTCATCCATACTATATCATAACAAGACATACTAAGCATGCTTGGAGAATTGAAGATTAAACCTATGTCTAATCTTGAAAGTGGCCGAAACCCTAAGGGGTTCTTAGGGTGCCCTAAAACTTCAAACATCATGCTTTTATACTTCACCTATCATATGTAACCATTTGCAAATATAAATCAAGTCTTTAACATGATTTCTAGCCCAAGATGTGTCTTGGCCGAAACCTTCATGCCCTTTCCATGGGTTTTCCCCTTTTTTTTTTCTTTCCCAACATATCATGCCAATAAGACTTAGATCATGACATATAACTATGAAAGCTATCATACCACAGGTGAGAGGGATTTACCTTCCTTGATCTTGCTTACAACTTTGGATAAAAGATAACAAGAGAACCTCCTTGTCTCTAAATTCTCCTTAGTCCTTGTATCCTTGTAGGGGGGGGGCCTTAGATCTTCCAAATAGAGTCCTTGGTGGAACTTTTCTCAAGGGGGAGAGCACCTTGAATTTTTGGCCAAAGCAAGGAGGAAGAAGGAACGAAGAAGAGAGGGAAGTTGTAACTTCCTTTCCCTATTTATATCATTTTGAAAAGGGGTAAATGAAGAGTCATGGTGCCTCTTCCCTTGATGACTCTTCATTTTCTACACCTTAACTAATATCCACTTCATTCCCTCATAGCACTCCCATGCTAGGTGAATTGGTTAGTGCATGCATGGTTATAGACTAGGTCCAAGGTTCAATCCTTGGTGCATGCACTAATTTTCTATTTTCTTTTTAATTTATTTCCTATTATTTTAGAAAATTCCTTAAAAATTCCCCCATAATTATGTTAATATTTTTCATTACAATCCATCTATTTTTATATTAAATTCTACTTAAAACCACCCATGATAATGGCACTAGAAGCCCCTATAAGGCCCCTTAGTACTTAGTTTCTCTCAATTTAAATGAGAGAACCTTGGGTTTCTAGGCTAAGGTTCGTACTGATATTTCTAGATCCTTCGGAAAATTATCTAGACATGATTAATATTTTAAAGAAAATATTAAGAGAATTTTCCGGGTCGTTACACTGGGGGTCCCTTTTGGCGGCCCAACTGGCGGCCCATTAGGCGACCCCTTATGTCATCGACTAACAACTGATGTCGACGACCAACAACCAGGCCATTACTCACTAGGTCTTCCCACCCCTAGCCAGTGGATTTTTGCCTTCCTCAGGATTCGAACCCTTGACCTCCAGGCTATGTACTAGACTTTATGAATCCTGATAGCCAAGTGAGCGCTAATGGGCCGCCAAAAGGGACCCCCATGTTGGGCCGCCCAAGGGGCTGAGGGGTCGGGTCGTTACAATAAAAAGGAGTTTATGAATCCTGATAGCCAAGTGAGCGCGGCTCAGTTGGCTATCAGGATTCATATACTCTAGTACTTAGCCTGGAGGTCTAGAGTTCGAATCCTGAGGAAGACAAAAATCCACTGGCCATGGGTGGGAAGTCCTAGTGAGTAACGACATGGTCGGGCCATGTTGTTGGGCCGCCAAATGTTGATTTGGCCGCTAGGTTGTTGGGCATCCAGTTGAGCCGCCCAAGGGGCCGAGGGGCCGGGTCGTTACATCTGGGTTCAGCCTAGATGTCCCCAGCACGTTCGACAGCCGAATCCACCGCTTGCTGAAGCTGGGCCTGAGCATCGACGAGGACGACAAGGGGGGGGAGACAACGACATGCATGCGCTCGAGGAAGGTGGCGATGAGGAGAGCAAGATGGAGGAAGTCGACTAAGCTTTGTGATGATGGAGGATTCGATGATGTGTTTTTGCAGGTTGCCTTGAGCAATCTTTTGAAACTGTCATAGTAGAACATTTAAACTCGTTGAGGTCGAGTTAAAAGTAATTTTCGTTTAAAATGACGCCCTTAAAACTTTGATGTTATTTTTCTAAGTTTGACAATAGCTATTACATATCTTTCATGAGTTTTTCGTATTTGATTTTTAATGTTATGGGTTCTTCACTTCTAAAAAAATAAAAGTATAAATAATCCTCTTTGTTCTATTTCTATAGATCTATGTTCCTAATATGTAAGATGCTTCATCTAAATACTTCGTGGAGAGAATCTACTGGCTAACCATACTTTTGTTGTTTGATGCATTTCTACATCATTCTCAATGAGTAGAATGTCATCAACATACAATATCAAGAATGTCATTGCACTTCGACTAACCTTCTTGTGCACACATGTTTCCTCAGGTTTTTTTAATAAAATTAATGTTTTTATTGCATTATCAAATTTGAGATTCCAACTTCTCGATGCTTGTTTAATGTTATAAATCGATCTCTAAAGTTTGCATACTTTATGCTCACTTCCCACAAATGTGAAGCCTTCATGCTGAGACATGTAACTTTCTTCCTTAATATCACAATTAAGAAATGTCTTCTTCACATCTATCTATTATATCTCATAGTCATACCATACAACTATGGCAAACAATATTCGAATGTACTTAAGCTTTGTGACCGATGAAAAAGTTTCATCATAGTCAATTCCTTGTCTTTGGTAATATCCTTTTACCACCAGCCAAGGCTTGAAGGTCAATATATACCTTCCCATCAACTCCAAGTTTCCTCTTGTAGATCCATTTACATACTATAGGAATGATTCCATCAGGGGCTATTAACCAAACTTGGTTTGAGTACATGGAGTCAATTTCGAATTTCATGGCCTCTAGCCATTACATCGAGTCGATATCAGATATCGCCTCCTTGAAGGACCTTGGATCACATCCATGATCATGGTCATTTTGATTTCCTTCAAGGAGTAGATCATACCTCGTAGGTAGTCTTGAGACCCTATCAGATCTTCATAAGGTGTGTACTTGTTTTGCTGGCTGTTGGGGTGTGGACACTATTATTTTAGTAGTGAAATCATCTTGAACCTCTTTAAGTTCTATCATCCCGCCTTTTCTATCTAATAGAAACTCATTTTCTAAGAATGTGTCATTTTTAGAAACAAATACTTCTATTTTCTTGGGATTATAGAAATAATATCCAATAGAGTACTTTGGATATCCCACAAAATAGCACAATGTGGATCTATGATGGAGTCTCCACAAGTGTATGGAATCATTGTCAAGTAATATAAAAGATTATCATATACATAAGAACTGATGAGGCAAGCACTAGTGAATTCACAAAGTAAATTATCTAGACTATCGAAAGATGAGTGCTTGTGAACTAGGGAGAGTTGGAACTAAAGAGAGAGAAGTGAAGTAAAAGAGTTGAGTGAGGAAATCTAGTTTAGGAAGGTTGTCCTAGGTTTTGGTTTCATTGTGATGTCATTTGATGTGACATGGATAGCCAATCCCTTGCCATCTATGTTCATTCCTAGTAGGAAATCTAGCCAAATATCGGCATCATCTCACGACGGTCACACTAGAGTGTCTCCCCTTTTGGCATCCAATGCCATTAGATGGGCAGAGGGAGTGTAGAATATTCGGTTAAAGGGTCACCCTTTGTCACTAAGAGTCCCCTAGTTATACAATCTAGATTACACAAGTCATCTCCTAACATAGAATTAGGAAAAATCCATTAAGCACTAATTAAGCCTTTTCTTTTAAAGAATTAGTCTCCATTCTCATGGCAATGCTCATAATTTTCTAGTTAAAGGATTACCCTTGCCACTTAGGGCTCATAAACATGCCATTAAAACAAGGAACAATCATATCCATAGAGTTTACATCAAATACTCATCACAAATACTCCCTATATCCTAGAACTAGGAAAATCTACTCCATAAAGAAAGGAAGGGGAATCGAAGATACAAAAATAAGCATTCTACAATCCAAACACATGAATGGGGAAGAAATGCTTAGCAATATGAGTGTAGAGTATTCAAGAACCCATCCTTCACCTCGGAGATGGACAGATGATGGAGACAACCTCGGATCGTAGAATGGCTGGAGATGAAGAGCAAGGCAAAAGATGAATTCTCCCAAGGGAGAAACTTCCTCCCCAAGAAAAGGGGAGGGTTTCCCCTTTTATTGCAGGGGCACAACCCCCTGCTTACCGGTGGCATGGCTTGGGAGTGCAGCTGGCGAAAGGGAAGCCACGACTATGCAGATCGACATGGCCGGGGTGTGTGCTTGGCAGTGTTTGAGCGACATGACCTAGCAGGGGTGGCTCTCGGGGAGAGCTGCACCGTCATGCCATTTGGCACGACCATGGAAGGGTGACTCTCGAGGAGAGCAACACAACCATGCCACTTGACACGACCATGGAAGATGGCTCCCTGGGAGATCCACACGACCGTGCCAACTAGCATAGCCTAGGTAGGTGGCTCTCTAAGGGAACCACATGGCTATGCCAATTGGCATGATCTAGGCTTCTAGCTCGCTCTAATGTCAATTTTGCTTAGTTTAACTCTATTTTTACTTTATATCATATCCTGTCAATCAAAACAAACAAAGATTAGATCTTCAAATAAAAAAGAGTACACATGTTGATAAAATGATAAAATGGAGCATGATGACGAAAATTACAACTATGAAAAACAAGTGAATAAGCGTCAACACTAAAAAAAAACTATTTTACGACAAATTTAGCGATGATTTTTTTTAAAAATCATCGCAAAAGTTTTTGAAATGAAATTTGCGATGAAAAAATTATTATCTCAGATAACTCGTTGCAAAAGTTTGCAACGAAATAATTAATTCGTCACAAAAATCTATGACAAATTTCATTTTTGTTGCAAAATTCATCATAATTTTTGTGACAAAAAGTAAATTCATTCCAAATTGTACAAATATAAATTTGTGACAAATTTTGGTTGTTGCAAATTTATCAAAGAATTTCAAATTCATCATAAAATTTGCAACAAAAAAAAATCGTCGCAAAATCGTAAAATATACATCACCGAAAATCTGTGACGAATTTTGAATTTGTGACAAATTTTGCGACAAATTCCCGAATCTATCACAGATATTTGCAACAAATTGAGAAATTCATCGCAGAAACATTCATCGCAAAATCGATGACAATTTATACATTCATCTCAAATTTGTGCAATGAATTTCATAAATTTGTCATTGATTGTTAAATGAATTTACAAATTCATCGGAAATATCTGCTACAAATTCTCGAATTTGTCATAGATTTTAGCAGCGATTTCATGAATTCGTCACCAATTTTTGTGATGAAAATATAGATTCATTGTAGATATCTATGACGAATTTGAGAATTCATCATAAATATCTGTGACCAAGTTGGGAATTCATTACATATTTTTGCTATGAATTCGTAAATTCGTCGTCAGTTTCTGTAACGAATTTACAAATTCATCGTAGATTTTTGTGATAAATTTAGAATTTCATTGTAGAGATCTGCGACTAATTCGTATTTTCGTCGCAAAATTGGCGACAAATTTAGACATTCATCACAAATATTTTCGACGAATTCGTTAATTTGTCACATATTTTGCATCAAATGTCTAAATTCATCCCAGATTTTACAACAAATTTCTAAATTCATTATAGATTTTACGATGAATTTCTAAATTCATTGCAGAAATCTGTGACGAATTTCTAAATTCGTTGCAGATGTTGCGACAAATTTCTAAAGTCATTGTAAATTTGCCATATACAGAAATTATGATAAATATTAACAATTTGGCGACAAAACTATCTTATTCACAAAATTAGTCACAAAATGAAAAAAATTTCAAAAAAAATTATTTTTATATATTTCATTTTAATATAATATTAATCTGTTTACAAGCATTGAAATATAACATTATCTCATTTACTTCACATATAAGAAACAAATCAAATATCAAAATACACCACATAACAACCAAAGCAATCCATATATCCATCTACACATATCAACCAAATCAAATATCTAAATACATCATCACATAACTATATCGATCCTTACATCTCATAATATCCAAATACATGAAACATCCAAATACAATCACATCATGAAACATATCACCAAAAAACATGAACCATCCAAATACACATCACATAAATCCATACAACATACAACCAAAAACCTGAAATAAATTTAAATATCGCTAACCATTATCTGATACATCACCAATGCATATATGTCCTCTAGAAGCTCTCTCTTTCCCCAACTACGACGCATTTTACAGAATTTTTCTTCAAATGGGATGCGAACCCTGGGATGCTGGGCTTCTAGACTGCCCACCGCGAGCGCTCCCGATTTACCCTGGTGACCGGTGGGAAACTTCCGTGGGGTCAGGTCGGTCACCCCAGATTCAAATTGTCTGCTGCCTGGTTCATCATTTTTTTTCTAGAAGCTCTCTTCCCCTTCTTCCAAAAGTTTTTGCTTCCTTCATCAAATTAAATAAACAATATTAGTGTAAAGAAAAAAAATAATATATTTGAAACAAAACTTCATACATACCTTTTCGGACATTGAAATCACCACAAAACTTCATGAATATTATTAATTAAAAAAATATAAAAATAACACCATCAAATAATTATTCAAAAATTATAATAAAGTGAAAAATAATAATCATACAAAATTGTTTCGGAAGGAGTCGACGACAATGACCAGTCACCGAGATTCTGCCCACGTAGAAGTTAACAGGAGGGGAGGAACTCGGCACCCTGCGAGATCAACACGAGCATTAGGGGAACACACCGGAGGTTGTCCGACGGAGCCCACTCCGATGCTCAAGTCAGTACCTCAATGGAAAAAGGTGTAAGACAGAAAAGAGGGCATGAGTTGTGGAGAATGCTTAACCCCCCTTACCAGAGGGGTTGGGGTATCTTCTATACTGGCCTCCACTGTCTTGTCCCGTCCCCACGATTTATGCCACGTCCTCCTCCTCTTTCGGCGGTTACTGGATAGCCTTTGAAATGGTCTCAGCCATCATTACATTTCGACATGTTGCGACATTTAAGGGTCGTAGTGATTCCGTGCCATCGGGGATGCTTATCCATAGATCCGCGAGGCAGGGGAAGAGTCGTTATTTGATGTCGAAGGTAGCTCGGGCTCTGCTTCCCAAGGTGGTCTCGGGGTCTTCTGGCCCGGGTGATCGCAGGCGTTATAGCTCCCGAGGTGGTCTTAGGACCCCAGCTCCCGGGGTGATCCCGGGAGGGATCTTCTGGTTGACTCCCCAGAACATTTCTCCCGGGGCGGGCCTCTCGAGAGTGTCTCGAGGACATTGAAAAAGGAGTCACTAAGACCTGTTACATTTTGCCACAAAGTTTCTTCATCCCACATGCCTGCCACGGACTATTCAACCCTATCACAAGTCTCTGCCTTCATGTTTGATCGAAGGAAGTGTGGATGACTGATCGGACTAGTATGATGATAAAAAAGCTGAGCTCCTGCGGGTCCTCACACCTGTTACTGTTCCATTTAGTAGTTGTGAGGGACCCTTAGGGGGTTGTGCCAAGCCCCTAAGAAATTTTCCCTTAGTTTTACCATTCCCGAAGGACTTCTGTGGCTTTCGAGGTACCATAATGATACCTGTCCCTCTGTTATAAAGGAGCATGACGCTCTTTGATGGAGACAAGGTACTTTCACGAATGCCCTTTCGCCACGTGCTTCAACGGCCATCTCCTCGACTTCTTACTAACGTGCGGCGCTATAGCTGGCTCACATCAGGCGACTGCTTCTGGGGCAGCACTGATGTGGTGGTTTCTTGCTTTCCACGTGCCGCTTCCCTATTGCGTCTATGTAGGCGGTTTCCTGGGTATAAGAAGGGAAAGCGAGGATGTTCGGCCACCTTTTGACTTCGTAGCTGGGTGCACCTCGTCTTCTTCTTCTTCTCTAAGGACTCTTTTGCATGTAAGTAGTCTGTATCTTCCCTGTCTCTCCCCTTAAGGACCATGGAAAGCTATCGGGCAGAATGATATGAGTTTATCTCTTCGAGAGTGAGACCGGAGTCTCTGCAGGCGGCCATCGAGGCCTACGACATCCCCGCAGAGATGGCGGTGGTTGTCCCCGGGGTAGACCCAACGCCAGTAGAGCCTCCCGCAGGCTTGTCGATCTTCTTCCTGAGGCAAGTGGAAGGAGAAGTTTGTATTCAAGCTTTTTGACCTCCCCCTGACCCCTAATCATTTTCATTCTTTCTTTGTTTCGATCGGTTCCAGAGGGCTCTTTAGCTTTTCAGCGCATTCGGGTCATAGGTTTTTAGGAGGGTTTCCTTCTTCACACAAAGGTGTGTTGGTATGACTTGGCGGGTTTCCTAAGCGAATACTTGTTCGTCCTTGAGAGACCTCTCCATGTCTACGGATTAAAAATTAATCCGAATGGAGACCTGTCTCCCAACGACCATCTCGTCATCGTATCGTTCGGTACGAATTACAACTTGGTCAATCACAAAATCGAGCCTTGTAATTCTTCTAATAGAACGACCATGGAAGAGACGACGAGTGGATCGCCGATTCTTGTGTTTATGGTCGAGGTCCAATTAATTAATTATTAGCTATGATGCAAGATCAAAATAATTAACTAATTCACATGAAATGACGAAGCAAATTAACATGACACCAAAAGAAGAATAGGAGCTTAGGAAGAAATTATACCTTCCTATTACCTCGTAGGCTTCTACCTTATGTCCCTCCCCTCCCGAACGTCGTGTAGCCAACAAGCTACCGAGAACCGGGATCACCAAATCCCTATAAAACACCTCTTCTCCTTGCCCTAGTCGAAACCCTAATCAAGGGTTTCACCGCGAACTTCTACTCCTTCCACCCGCGCGCCGCCGGCCAACCAAAAGCTCTCGAGGTCGCCAACCACCAGTCCTCTGTCCAACAGAGGTTGAGGAAGGTGAAGAAGAGTAAGGGGAAGGAAGATCCCTAAACCCGCCGCCAACCCTCTACTTGTCTCCCTCACCGCCGGCGCCTTTGCACCCTTCCTCTACGCCGTTGTCCCTCTTCCAACATTCTCAAAGCGAGCTCCGGCCACTAGCTAGTAAGGGAGGTGCTCTTCCCTTTCCTAGCAGCCCACACCGAGAGAGAAGAAGGAGGGAACAAGAAGAGAAGAAAAACTCCTCTTCTTGTTTGCACCGGCGCCCTAGGAGAGAGAAGGAGAGGGAGAGGAAAAGAGAGAGGCCAAGGGTTTTGTGTATTGGATTGTCTAGCCTTGGTTTCATGATCCCATGGGGTTTATATAGGGCAAAGGTAGGGACCAAGAGGAGGAGTTGGATCTTGGCCTGCTAATGGATCTAAACCCAATCTATTAATTAAGATCCATTCCACTAAAAGATCTTAATTGAACTTCCTCACCAACCCCCATATTTTCATATGGGCTCCACATATTATGAGTTGTCCATCCCCCTGTGTTTAAGATATTGAATGCCCATCAATTAATTTAAATTACTAACAATTTAAATTAATTAACTTCTGAATCCTTGATTAGTACCACTCAACCTTATCATCATGTTGGATCAAATCCACCTGTAGGGGTTAACATGATGAACCTTTTGAGCTCATCAAGAGAGCATCATCATCCCGACTCACCAGGACACAGATTCCGTCTATAATCAACGACACACCATATAATTAATATTATTTCCCAATCTACCGGGCCTATCGATCTAACAGAATAGATCTCGCCCATTGGTAAATCAAAGAAACAATAATTAATCATATGTGTCCGTTATTATATTGGGATTTAGGGATCGTACTCCATAATAAAATCTGATGTCCTATCCAATTATCAAGCCAGTACAAATTGGATGACCTCTGATTTTGGTCCTGCTCAATGTACTCAAAGCACACTAGTGTAATTCTATGGTCAAGATCAACCACACCTAATTACACTACAACCTTCCCGATAGTTTGTCCAATTCCATCTCGGCTGTGAGCCTCTACTTATACTAAGCAAGGAACTGATAACATGATCTTCCATGTGACACCACACACCATGTTATCTACAATGCAAAGTAAAGGACTTTTATGCATGTAATAATATAAACAAGCACCTAGTGTTGTTGTGATTTTCTTTCTAAAATAAAGATGATCTTATATAAAAAGAAAATCTTTTAGTAAACATATCTATCAGGGTGGAAGGAGAAGTTCTTCTTCATTCGTCTGCCGACGTTGCCCTCAGTTCTCTTCGCTGGATAGAGGCCCTCCCAACTCCTCCTGCTTTAGGGGAGTTTCTCCAGAGTCCTGCGTACTAGCGTGCTAGGAATATACTCTCCGGGATGGCGTTCAGCGGCCCAGGGCTGGTGCAGAGTGAGAAGCTTATATTCCGGGCGGGCTTTAACCCCAAAGTGACCCGAATCAGCCCCAACCTCGGTATGTTTGTCTTTTTCATCAATGCCTGTTAATTCTAACTGATGTTTCTGTTGGGATCGGGTGCATGTTGACATGGATGCGGGTTCGTAATTTTAAAATTAATTACGTGCAGCGGAAGATTTAGCATAAATAATTTCTCAGATTATTTAGCCACACATCTAAGCATGCAACTTGATCTTGTGTAGACATGATCATATATTTAAAATTTTGTAGAAACGTAAACTAATTTACTTATTACCTCGCGTAACTCGAAGGAAGGGACGAGATCCAACCGTAAGCATCCCTCGAAAGTTCCACCTCTATTCGCGTCCATGCCGAGTATCTTCTGGATGACTTCGCAAAGCCACGAGTTTCGTGTTCTCGAGAACTACTAGATTCTCCGAGAACGCGACAAGAAAAACCAAGAGAGAAGTAATCACATCGGAAAAACTCACTACCAAGGTTGGCCGGAATCACAATTCCGGCGAGAATGAGGAAGATGACTTGCGCCCAATCCCAAGGTGATGATGGCCGGAGAGGAAGATCGTCCCAATGGAAGAACTTCGTCGCCTCGGTGCTTCTCCTTGTGCTCACGGCAAGAAGAAGGGAGAAGAACCTTGTGGCCGGCCAAGAGGAAGAAGGGAGGAGAGGGAGAGAGCCCAGGCAAGAATACTTGGATGATCATCTTTCATGGCACCCCTTGGGTCCTTTATATAGGGAGCTCCTCCTCAATCAAGCCTCTCAATTTTGGCATAATTTTTATATCAAACCATAATTGATTTTTGTCTCATGATTAAAATCAAATTTTAATTCATGATAAAACAATCAAGCCTTTTAATTTTGGCATAATTTTTATATCAAACCATAATTGATTTTTGTCTCATGATTAAAATCAAATTTTAATTCATGATAAAATCAATCAAGCCTCTTCCATCTTATGGAATAAATCTCCAATCAATCCATTATTCATTAAAACAAAACAAAAGAGAAGGAGAGAGAGGGTCGGCCAAATCAAGGAGAATATTCTCCTTGGCCGGCCCATCTTGGTTCAAATAAATTACGGGCCAAAATTTACACACAAGAGAATTCAACTCAAGTGATCGGCTAAGTTTTCATCCAAACCATAGGTCCATGGTTCAAAACCCACCAATGGATTAATTTTGTCATCTTTGATTTATTATAAATTTTTATAAAACAAACCAACTCTTTGGTTTATTTTAATTCAAATAATCCATGGATTATTTTAAGCTTATAATAAAACATACCACCTTGGATCAAATCCCTTAATGAATTAAACTTATTTAATTACCCATTAAGTCTTTAAAGACTTAGTCATTCTATGCTTCCGATGCGTCTGAAATAAATTCAGTTTTGACTAATCGTTTGGCTTAACCAAACTTAATCATTCTTGATTGGAAAATTCAATTTTCAACTCATTTTAAATCCCTCGGATTACTCGTAGTGCGTGTGACTAAATAGCCTTTCGATTTATGTTGGTCGTCTATAATTAATCAATTAATTATAGAACGATCATGAGTGGCACCTAGTAGTACATCATGATCCCCAATTAATCGAAAGATCAACGGTTGACCTCAGAAACAATTCTGTAACACTTCAGCAGCTATAATGAATCGTGCCCCATTCCCTTCACCATATTATACCCACTTGGTTCAGGACATGGTCTATGTGTGTCAGTCCCCACTAGGCTGACTACGTCACGCCTAGCCCAAGTAACGTTTTCTCGTCCTACGGATTCTAATTACTCTCATGTATTTAAGAGATTCATACTCTGAACATGTCATGCTCTGGCCAGAGGCTTCGAGTAACAATCCGATAATAGGCCTCGGGTATACATCTCCTCGCAAGGAGTGGTAAATCCTTTGTAGGTTGTTCAAACATCTTCGGGCACTTCGGCTTATACCCAATCATCCTGGGTCCACACCTCCTTGGAGATGCTTGCTTAAGATGTCAAAGTATAAGTCTCCATGACCAAGATGACTTGAACACCGCAAGTCAAAGGAACATCGCACTTAAGCTGCAGTAAGAACTTCACTGACATATCTATATGTAGATTACCATATGAAGTTTTACAACCAGTCACTCCAATGAATTAGTTCCCTTAACTAGCATTCATGTTTATCTCCGGACATCTTAATGTCACCAGCCAGTGAGAATCAGCTGATTAGAGAATAACCCATGCTAGTCTCAACAGAATTGATAGTGTCCGTATTTATCAATTCATCGACTAGGGACAATTTCAATACTTCACAATTGCACATGTAGAGATAATCACTAGTTGTGTATTCATCACAAATTCTCTCATGCTGTGAATTGTATTGCGGACATTCAGTAAATGAGTTTAAGATCTCAATCAAATACACAAATATATATACTCAAATAGTGAATATTCATTTATTAAAATAAATGATTACAATCATAAGGCGATTGCCTTAGGATTCTTCTCTTATATCACTAACAAACTCCACTTGGCCTAACAAACTCCCACTTGGCCTAATGCCAATCACTACGGTACCCAATACCACAGGCTCTAACATGACCCTCAAACTTACTTTGAGGCAAGGCCTTAGTTAAAGGATTCGCTAAATTCCTTTCAATGGGAATTTTCTCAATTTGTATATCATTCCTACTTATAATCTCTCTGATCAGATGATAGCGGCGAAGCACATGTTTGGATCGCTGATGAGACCTTGGTTCCTTTGCTTGTGCAATAGCTCCATTCTTGTCACAGTAAACCGGTATTGCTTCATCAATGGTTGGAACAACACCAAGTTCTGAGACAAACTTCTTGATCCAGACTTCTTCCTTTGCTGCTTCCGAAGATGCAATATATTCCGCTTCCGTGGTAGAATCAGCTACGGTGTCTTGCTTGGAACTCTTCCAACATATTGCGCCTCCATTCAAAATAAATACGTATCCGGATTGAGATTTGAAGTCATCCTTATCTGTCTGGAAACTAGCATCTGTATATCCACGTATTACCATATCACCTTTTCCATATATTAGGAACACATCCTTAGTTCTTCTTAAGTACTTGAGGAGTGTCTTGACAGCCGTCCAATGATCCATTCCTGGATCAGACTGGTATCTGCTTGTGACGCTCAGAGCATACGATACATCGGGCCTAGTACATAACATAGCATACATGATAGATCCTATCGCGGATGCATAAGGAATCTTATTCATGCAAATTCTCTCGTCTTCTGTGCGCAGACACATAGACTTCGAAAGGTTGATCCCATGCCTGATGGGAAGATAACCTTTCTTGGATTCCGACATGCTAAACCTTTCTAGCACTCGGTCTATATATGTAGACTGCGAAAGACCAAGCAACCATTTTGATCTATCTCTATAGATTCTAATCCCAAGGATAAACTCTCAGGTCTTTTATGGAGAAAGTTTTGGACAACCAAATTTTAACTGACTGTAAGACTGATATATCATTTCCTATAAGTAATATGTCATTGACATATAACACTAGGAATACGACTGCACTCCCACTAACCTTCTTGTACACACAAGGTTCGTCAAGATTTGTGAGAAATCAAACTCTTTGATTGTCTCATCAAAATGGAAGTTCCAGCTCCTGGATGCTTGCTTTAGTCCATATATGGATCGTCAAAGCTTGCATACTTTGGTTTTATTAACCGATGTGAAACCTTCAGGTTGTATCATGTATACATCATCAAGCAGGTTTCCATTAAGGAAAGCTATTTTCACATCCATTTGCCATATCTCATAATCATAATGAGCTGCTATGGCCAGGAGCATCCGAATGACTTTAAGCATAGCTACTGGCGAATAGGTTTCGTCATAATCAATTTCTTGTTTCTGACGATATCCTTTTGCCACTAATCTAGCCTTAAAGGTAACAACATTACCTTCCATGTCGGTTTTCTTCTTGAAAACCCACTTGCACCCTATGGGCGTAATCCCTTCAGGTGGGTTAACCAAGTCCCATACTTGATTTTTGTACATGGAATCCATTTCCGACTTCATGGCTTCAAGCCATTTATCCTTTTCTGAATTTTTCAGAACATCTTCATTACTGATAGGTTCGTCATCGTTAATAAGTAACACGTCATTCGATTCACTTATGAAAAATCCATATCTCTCTCGAATATTGCGTGTCCTATCAAACCTACGAAGAAGTGGTGTTGTTTTAGGTTCAACTGATAGCTCATCATTATGAGTTATTGGTTGTGGGTCTAGACTAGGTGTCTCTGTAATGTCTATTGGAGTTTCTTGAACTTCTTCAAGTTCAATGCTACTCCCACTATTTCTTGTAAAAGAAATTCTTTTTCTAGAAATACAACATGCATTGAAACAAACACCTTTTGTTCCAAGGGATGATAGAATTGGTAACCCTTCGTTTCCTTAAGGTATCCAATAAATAGACATTTATCAGACTTAGCATCCAATTTGTCTGATACAGTTCGCTTTACATAAGCAGGACAACCCCATATCTTTAGGTGAGATAAATGAGGTTTCTTAATATTCCACATCTCATATGGAGTAGTAGAGACTGTTGATGCAGTCTGGCCCTGATTGTTGTTTTGGTGTTGACATCGATTTTAGTTTAGGTTGATTATGATTATGATGATTATGATTAAGTCCTGGTCGGGGATCAGGCATGGTATGGTAAATCCTAGTCTGGAGGGCTAGGTGTTGGAAAATCCTAATCTGGAGGGTTAGGTGTTGAAAATCCTAGCTTGGAGGGCTAGGTGTATGAAAAGTCCTAATTCGAAGAGGTGGGTGAAAAGTCCTAGCTTGGAGGGCTAGGTGAAAAGTCCTAACTTGGAGGGTTAGGTGCAAATTCCCATCTTGGAGGATTAGGTGAAAAAGTCCTGGCTTGGAGGGTCAGGTGCCTAGCTTGGAGGGCTAGGATGGATGATGTTCTAACTCGGAATTGGGAAAGTGTTGGGGTGAAAAGTCCTAGCTTGGAGGGCTAGGTGAAAAGTCCTAACTTGGAGGGTTAGGTGCAAATTCCCAACTTGGAGAGTTAGATGGAAAAATCCTTAGCTTGGAGGGCTAAGGTGAATGAAACCCTGGCTTGGAGGGCTAGGTTTGAGTCCCTGGATCGGTCTGGTGACCGATCAGGGACATTGGCACGCTGCTCCTTCGTGGATCGGTCTGGTGACCGATCCAGCGATGTCTGATCGGACTGGTGACCGATCAGGGAGCGCACAGTGAGGTTGGGAACCTACTGTGTGGCTCCTGATCGGTCCGGTGACCGATCAGGGAGCAGGCTGCTTCCTCACTGCCTTGCTCCTGATCGGTCTGGTGACCGATCAGGGAGCGGGAAGTGAGTGAGTTCCCTTGCTGATCAAGTCCTGAACGGTCCGGTGACCGATCAGGGACTTAGGAGCTGATTAAAAAATCACTGTTCATCTTCCTGATCGGTCTGGGTGACCGATCAGGCTTCACTCTGATCGGTCTGGTGACCGATCAGGCTTCACCTGATCGGTCGGTGACCGATCAGGCTGTGTTGCCGTAAGAGCTGGGAATCCCAGCACAATAGTAGATCGGTCTGGTGACCGATCACTTTAATTCAAATTGCACTGTCAGACGCGGTCAGAGCGTCTGATCGTATCCGATTCGCTGCTGTTTGCCTCTGATATTTGATTTACTGTATGATTTACTGCTCTAACAGTCTGATTAAGCTGCAGGTGACAGGGGAGGATTCAAACACTCAAGGAGAGGTCAATGGAGGCTTTCCTTGGAGCAGGTTTGTCCGATTCTCCATTTCAGGTTGCAACGGCCGAGCTGCAGACTGGAGCCGAGACTGGGGCTTGGCTGAGGGGATCTCAGGAAGACCAGAGAGGGCTCAGTGGTAGCTGGCGTTGGCAGTGAGGTAGCTGGAGGCTACGGAGGATGTTGTCACCTGGTGCTGTGTGAAGAATCAAAAGGGCGGAAGTTGGCTTCGTGGAAGTAGAGTTCGAAAACTTGTGTTCTTGCCGCGCCTTGTGTTCTCCACAACTTGCTTGCTGTGTTCTTGAAGTTTTCATCACTTTGAGCAAGCGATCGAGAAGCAATCATCCATTACTTGAGTGCTTGAAGGAGAGAACAAGGAGCTTGGAGTCCGACAGTGGGAAGACACGAAGAAGGGTTCTTGCGTGAGATCGCCACTGGGTGGAGCTCAGGGAAGCTTGCTGTGTTCTTGTCCTTGCTAAGTGTTTGAGTAAGATCCTTCTTGTTGTTTCTTTGTGCTTAAACTTTATCTGTGATTGAAACGCTGTGGAGAGGTTTCTCCACCGAGAAGGAGGTTGCGTTATATCCGGTGAAAGCCGGGGCTTGATCTGCCGACGATCAAGGGATCGCCCACCTTAAGGGCACGCCAAGGAGTAGGGGCAAGTTATCCCCGAACCTTGTAAACCCTCTTGTTAGCGATCTTGGTAGTTGTCTTTGTTTGCTTTCATTTCTGTTTTCGTTTACTGCACTGCTTCATTTTATTTTACATCTTCCGCTGTGCTACTGATAAGTTGAGTGCAGAAAACTTGTTAAGTGCCAAGAAAAAGTGATTGACTATATTCACCCCCCCTCTCTAGCCATCTCGTTTCCAACAAGTGGTATCAGAGCTTGGGGCTCTGTTTACGGCTTAACATCCGAGAGTTATCAACAAGATGGCTTTGAGGGAAGGCTTCTCCACCACCCGACCTCCATTCTTCGATGGCGCTGATTTCCAATATTGGAGATCGAAGATGGAATATTACTTGAAGATGGACATCCATACTTGGTTCGCGGTGAAGGAGGGATTCACCCCTCCTAAGGATGACGAAGGCAAAGAGCTTGAGTCGTGGAGATGGACTGCTGAACAAACTCGGAAGAGTGAAGCCGACGCGAAGGCGGTTGTCACTCTACAATGTGGCATGAACAAAGATCAACTCATCAAAGTTGGTCCTTTCACAAGTGCAAAGGACTTGTGGAACAAACTCATTGAGCTTCATGAGGGCACCCGAGACTCTAGAATCGCAAAGAGGGACTTGTTCCTCAATCAACTTCAAAACCTCTCCATGAAGGAGAATGAGTCGGTAAGTGAGCTTCATAGCCGGTTCAAGGAAGTCCTCAATGGGCTTCATTCAATTGATGAAAAGGTCGAGAATCGCGACCTTGTGAGGTATGTCTTGAAAGCATTTCCAAGGAATGCTTTGTGGTCATCCATGGTGGATGCCTACAAAGTATCCAAGGATTTATCTATTGTAAAGTTAGATGATTTGTTTTGTGAGATGGAATTGCATGAAATGGCTAACAAAGGCCCCAAGGAGAAGGGGATTGCCTTAGTTGCAGGGGACCGAACCAACAAGAAGAAGAAGGAGAAGAAGAAGGAGAAGGAAGTCTCTTCATCTTCATCCTCTTCCGAATCCGAGTCCTATTCCGAGGAAGATGGCAGCGGCTCTTCTTCATCCGAAATGGCAAACTTCGTGCGAAGGATGATGAGAAGGGATCGACGCTTCAAGAATAGAGGTAACCCTAGTGAATCCAAACTTGATAAGACTAATGCATCTTGCTTTGAGTGTGGTAGAAAAGGGCATTTCAAGAATGAATGTCCGAAATTGAAGAAGAAGGAGGAGAAATCCAAAAAGAAAGAAGAAAAATCCAAGAAGAAGAAGAAGGCATTGAAGGCCACTTGGGATGAGTCATCCTCAAGCTCATCCGATGAAGAGAAGGAGGAGAAGAGCACAAGGCATGTAGCACTCATGGCTCTTGGAGAGGAGAGCAGTGATGAATCTTCAAGTTCCTCAAACGCGGCTTCATCATCTTCGGATGATGAAGAGGTAACTTCTCCCGAGCTTGAAAAGTGTTATAGAGCAATTGCATGTTTAACTAGTATGCTTAAAAAGTCCAAAAATAAGGTTAAAGCATTGCAATTAGAAATTGATCAATTGAAGGCATCTAGAGATGATAACATTGATGATTTGCATGTTGAATTGCTAGAAGATGAAATTAAATCTTTGAAACATGAGATTGTAAAGTTGAAATCCTCTAAGGTTGAGGAAGTCAATGATTTGCATGATGAATTGCTAGTAGAGGAAAACCGATCATTGAAGAGTGAAGTTGAGAAGCTCAAGAATATTCTTGGAAAAATTCTCAACTAGCTCTAAGACCCTAGACATGATCCTAAATGCCCAAAGGACAGTTTACAATAGAGCCAGTATTGGTTACCGACCCAAAGAACCCTCATTCGTGTCCTTGATGTCTAGGACTGATATGAGACAATCTAGGACACCCAAAATCCAAAAGAAAGTTGTCAAGGCATGGGTGCCTAAGTCATGTTTAGTTGATGCTTTAGGTCCCAAGGTTTGGGTACCTAAAACTGCTATTTTTCGAATTGTGTAGGTTATGATTGAGGGGGAGCATCTATCAACTTGGTTCGTTGATAGTGGATGCTCCAAACACATGACTGGGGATAGATCATTGTTTACCACACTTCACAAGAAAAGTAGAGGTAATGTATCATTTGGTAACAATGGTAGTCTTAAGGTCATAGGAATAGGAGACATTCAAATATCCGAATGTCTTAGAATTTCAAATGTCCTTCTAGTCAAGGGGATGAAATTTAATCTCCTAAGTGTGAGTCAATTGTGTGACATGGGTTACACAATTGACTTCCAACCAAGTCAATATCTAGTTAGACAACATGACACCTTGGACACGGTACTAGTAGGAGCAAGAGTAGACAATATTTATCAAGTTTCATTCAAAAGTGCTACTAATATTTTTGCTAAGTGTCTCATGTCAAAAGAAGAAGAATCCACCCTTTGGCACCGGAGGTTAGCACATGTCAACATGAAGAACATCCGGAAGTTGGCCAACAAGGGACTAGTCCGTGGCTTACCAAGCATCAAGTATGAGAAAGATAAACTTTGTGATGCATGTCAAATGGGTAAGCAAACAAAATCTGCACATAAAGGTAAAAGCGCTGTAAGTACTTCCAATGCATTAGATTTACTTCATATGGATCTATTTGATTGTAGTACCATCATAGCATTGAATGGAAGTAGATATTGCTTTGTTATCATTGATGATTTCACTAGATATACATGGACTTACTTTTTAAAATATAAGGACCAAACCTTAGATATTTTCATTTCTTTTTGTAAAAGAGTTGAAAATGAAAAATCATCAACTATTAAGACAATTAGAAGTGATCATGGAGGTGAATTTTAAAATCAAAGGTTTTTAGAATTTTGTCAGAATAGAGGTTATAAGCATGAGTTCTCTACTCCTAGAACACCACAACAAAACGGTGTTGTAGAGAGGAAGAACCGTGTTCTTCAAGAAGCTGCACGAAGCATGCTTAATGAGTACTCACTCCCGAGTTACTTGTGGGCTAAAGCTGTAAATACAGCTTGCTATCTGCAAAACCGGGTCCTCATTCATAGGTTTCTAGGAAAGACTCCCCATGAACTTTGGTTTGGGAAACCACCTACAGTTAAACACCTTAGGGTGTTTTGTTGCAAGGTGTTCATCCTAAACACCAAGGACCACCTTGGAAAGTTCACGGCAAAGGCTGATGAAGGGATACTAGTTGGGTACTCCCTCATTAGTAAAGCCTACCGAGTCTATAACAAGAAGTCTAGATTAGTTGAAGAGTCTTCTGATGTGGTTTCTAAAGAAATTCCAAAATCAAGTGACCAATCAGAAAATATAGACGGAGTTCAACTTGAACTTAGGAGACTAAGTTTGAAAGAAACTCCAAGTGTTGTTGATGGTGATGAGTTTGATAATGGTGAACCTAGACAACCCATTGATCAGCCGGATCCTGAGGTTGAACTTGTGTCTAGTGAACCAGTTCAAGAAGCACCACCAACTCCTAGGCAAACTAGATTAGCCTCTAGTCATCCCCAAGACCAAATTGTTGGAGACATTCATCATGGGGTTAGAACTAGATCATTTTTCTGGAATGAGGCTAATGAAGTTGCCCTAATTTCAGAAATTGAACCTAGAAAAATTGATGAAGCATTAAATGATCCCGATTAGATCATTGCAATGCAAGATGAGCTAGGTCAATTTGAAAGGAGTCAAGTTTGGGACTTAGTCCCTAGACCTAAGAAGACCACCATTATTGGAACCAAATGGGTCTTCAAAAACAAATTGAACCATAAGGGAGAAATCATTAGAAACAAGGCACGCTTAGTAGCCAAGGGCTACAGTCAAGTTGAAGGCCTTGATTATGATGAGACCTATGCTCCCGTGGCACGATTAGAGTCCATCCGATTGATGCTTGCATTTGCAGCTCATCGTGGTTTCAAATTATATCAAATGGACGTCAAATCGGCCTTCCTGAATGGTTTGATTAGAGAAGAGGTCTACGTCGAACAACCTCCGGGGTTTGAGAGTACCGAATTCCCAAACCACGTGTTCAAGCTCAAAAAGGCACTTTATGGCCTTAAACAAGCACCCCGAGCTTGGTATGAGCCGTTGTCAACATTCCTAATTGAGAAGGGCTTCGTTAGAGGCCAAATAGACCTTACGTTATTTCTACGAAAAGATGGTGAGAATATTTTTGTAGCCCAAGTATATGTCGATGACATAATTTGTGGCTCAAATAATAAGGGCTATTTAAATGAGTTCATTGGACACATGGAGAGTGAGTTTGAAATGAGTCTAGTGGGAGAATTGACTTTCTTTCTTGGACTTGAAATCAAGCAAACTCGCGATGGTATCCATGTGCACCAATCGAAATACACACAAGAAATGCTTCGAAAATTCAATATGAGTGATTCAAAAGAGGTAACCACTCCTATGGCTACAAACACAAGATTAGACAATGATGAGAGTGGTAAACCCGTTGATTTAACTCAATATCGAAGCATGATAGGCATTTTGCTATACCTTACAGCTAGTCGACCTGATATATTATTCGCTGTGGGTATGTGCACTAGGTATCAAGTTTGTGCCAAGGAATCTCACTTAATCGCTGTTAAACGAATTTTGAGATATCTCAAAGGCACAATCGGAGTCGGTCTATGGTACCCCCGTACCGAATCATTTGATTTAATTGGCTATACGGATTCCGACTACGCTAGATGTAAGTTGAACCGGAAAAGCACAAGTGGGGGTTGTCAATTCTTAGGTTCGTCCTTAGTAAGTTGGTCAAGTCAGAAGCAACATTGGGTTGCTCTCTCCACGACCGAGGCAGAATATATCGCCATGGGAGAAAGTGTATCACAATTGTTGTAGATGATACATACTTTAGAGGACTATGGATTGAGTTACAAGGGTGTGCAAGTGTTATGTGATAACATTAGCACGATTAACTTGACCAAGAATCTAGTTCATCATTCTAGGACCAAACATATTGAGGTGTGTCACCAATTCATTAGGGATCATGTAGCTAGAGGAGATATTGTACTCTCTCATGTAGAGTCCAAATCAAACTTAGCTGACATCTTCACTAAACCACTTCCCGAAAATAAATTTAGTTTCCTAAGACGGGAATTGGGAATGTGTCGTGCTTCATAGGATTGAATTGCATTCAAACCCTCCATGAGTATTTCAAATTGTTGGGGAACAATTGGGTAGCTTTGGGAACATCTCACACAAACTATAAGGTTTACCAAAACATTTTTGCTTGCTAGAAATGGGGTGATATGTTAGGATCAACTCAATTTCTCAATTCAATGCATCCCTTGAGAAGTTAAGTTGACGAGATAATAATCACGGTGGTGACCAAGTATGGGGAAAACCATTGCATAACATATGTGTATATGGCTCCATGATCATACTTGGACATTCCAATCAAGGAAACTTGATTGGAAGATTGAATTTGATTCAAACTTAGTTGAAATTGCTTGAATGATTGTTGATTGAGTTTGACTCCATTTAGATGGATCAAAGTGATTGTTGAACCTATAAGGACTTTTGATTCTTGTTCAGGGATCAATTTTAGTCATGAGATCATGTCCAAGTTCGATAAACATCACCAGATCTCGTTGGAAAGTTTCAGAAATTCTGAAACTGAACATTTCAGTTCATATCAGGGAGTATCAGGAACCCTGATCGGTCACCGGACCGATCAGGCATAGGGCTGATCGGTCTCCGGACCGATCTGGCTCCTTCATTTAGTGATCGGTCCACAGACTGATCAGCGTGGCAAGCAGTGACTTTCCGAAATTTTAACCAAGTTTACTGAGCCAACCTGGATCGGTCCCCAGACCGATCTGGCACCCTGCTGGGACCGGTCCACAGACCGATCAGGGGGCTCACATTAAGCCTCCCGAGCCTACTGATCTCTCCCTGATCGATCAACCGATCGATCAGGAGCTTGCCTGATCGGTCACCCGACCGATCAGGCTCGGTTCAGTCTGATCAGGCTATAGCCTGATCGGTCTAGGTGTGATCAGATCGAACGGTGATCCGTTCAGATGCATTAAAATCTAGTTGGTGGACCGATCCACCTACCGATTAAATCCTCCCAAAACCCCTCATTGCTGAACCCTAGCGCCGAAACTTCCCACTCGCACAACCCTTGCTTCGTGCGAGAGCTCTCCAATGCTTTCGTCTCCCTCTTTCGCGTGCGTACAAGTTCTCGCGAAGGCTTCTACGGGCGTTTTCTTGCTCCCGGCAAGTTCTCTTTTGCTCGGAGTCTTCTGCGTCTCTGTCTTTCGAGCGTCTCCTGCGCAAGCTTGGTTTTTCCACCTTCAAATTCTCATCAATGGCACCTAAGTAAGTTTTGATCTCAGTTTTTCCTTGCCAATTAGTTCATAAAATTATGTCTTGAAGCTAATCATGGTTTGGTGTTGTTCTTGGTGTGGTGCCGTGACCCTCTTGTATTTGCCGTGACCTCACTTTCTCATCAAATGATCAAATCGTTTTTTTTATCTCATTTTTTTTACTTTTGATCTTGATCTAATGTCTACCTATGATTGGGTCTTACCTTTGATGATCAATCTTTGAATTTATGATTCAATTTATGCCCATCTTGATCAATTGATTCACATTATCTGTGTATGATCAATTCAACTCGTTAGAAAATCCTCCAAGGGCAAAGAGGCTGCAAAGGGCAGCTCCAAGGGGAAAGCCCCCTCTTCCTCTACCCCCTCCAAGAGGCCACAGCCCTCTTCGAGCTCTAGATTTCCAAACGCTGCCTGTGAGCAATCCTTCCAATCAAGGGCTTTCAAAATGCTACCCTGTCGATCAATCGATGTCCCCTTCCTGACTAAGTATTGTCCATCAGTCATGGAGATAGTCCTGCATTACAATCTTGGTTTCCTCCTCTCCTTAGAGCGAACCATCAACTATGACCTAGTCTCAGAGTTTTACAATAACCTTCAGCAGGGTCCTCAAGGTGGTTTCGAGTTCACTACTCGAGTCGCCAAAAGGACTCTCAATTTTTCTTATGATATACTTGCCGAGTTTCTGGGTGGTCGACGATCACCAAACATGTACTCGATCTATCCCGAACTTCCTAATCCCCTACTAGCACCATTTGCATATGTTACCCCTGATTCGGTACATTAGTATTTCTTCGGTCATCCCCGCCCAGACGGCCTTGATGAGCTGGGCCCTGACTTTCCTACCTTTGCTGCTTTACGTCTCTCTCCTGTTAGTAATATGAGAGAAGTGTCCTAAGGCAATCGCCTTATGATTGCAAACATTTATTCTAATAAATGATAATTCACTATTTGAGTATACATGTTTGTGTATTTGATTGAGATCTTAAACTCATCTACTGAATGTCCGCAATACAATTCACAGCATAAGAGAATTTGTGATGGGATCACAACTAGTGATTATCTCTAAATGTGCAATTGTGAAGTATTGAAATTATCCCTAGTCGATGAATTGATAAAAACGGACACTATCAATTCTGTTGAGACTAGCATGGGTTATTCTCTAATCAGCTGATTGTCACTGGCTGGTGACATTGGGATGTCCGGAGATAAACATGGATGCTAGTTAAGGGAACTAGTTCATTGGAGTGACTAGCTGTAAGATTTCATATGGTAATCTATATAGATATGTCAAAGAAGTTCTTACTGCAGCTTAAGTGCGATATTCCTTTGACTTGAGGTGTTCAAATCATCTTGGTCATGGAGACTTATACTTTGACATCTTAAGCAAGCATCTCCAAGGAGGTGTGGACCCAGGATGATTGGGTATAAGCCGAAGTGCCCGAAGATGTTTGAACAGCTTACAAAGGATTCACCACTCCTTGCGAGGAGATGTATACCCAGGCCTATCGTCGGATTGTTACTCAAAGCCTCTGGCCAGAGCATATCATGTTTAGAGTGCGAGTCTCTTAAATACATGAGAGTAATTAGAAATCCAAAGGACGAGAAAGACACTACTTGGGCTAGGTGTGACGTAGTCAGCCTAGTGGGGACTGACACAAATAGACCGTGTCCTGAACCAAGTGGGTATAAGATGGTGAAGGGAATGGGACACGATTCATTAGAGCTGCTGAAGGGTTTCGGAATTACTTCTAAGGTCAAACCGTTGATCTTTCGATTAATTGGGGATCATGATGTACTACTAGGTGCCACTCATGATCGTTCTATAATTAATGGGTTAATTATAGACGGCCAACATAAATCGAAAGCCTATTTAGTCACACGCACTACGAGTAATCCGAGGGATTTAAAACGAGTTGAAAATTGGATTTTCCGATCAAGAGAAATAAGTCGAATCTGAGTTAATCAGAGGCGCAATGGAAGCTAAAATTGGCTAAGTCTTTTGAAGGCTTGTTGGGCGAATTAAATGAGTTTAATTCGCGATTGGTGGGGCTTGAAGTGGCCGGCCAAAGAGGGTGCCCACCCTCTTTGGTTTGGTCGGCCACATTAAAGGGAGAAAACCATTTTATTTGGTTTAATTAATAAAATAGATCTAGCACGATTTATTTTATAAATTATGGATAAATAAATTTGTATAAAGAAATTTATATAAATAAATTTATAGAAATTTATTCTTTTATGGAAGTTAAAATAATCCATGAATTGGTTTATTTTAATTTTATAAAATTAATTATGAATTGATTTTTTCATAATAAGAAAGTTTATAAATTTCTTATAAAATTTATTCCATAATAAAAGGAGAGAAGGTATTTGTTTTATTATAAAGTTAGTTATAATAAAACTTGGCTTAAACGGAATAATTAATAAGAGAATTTATAGGATAAATTTCTTATGTAAAATTCCGTTAAAGAGGAGACTTAGCAAGGGAGAAGCAACTATATAAGGAACCAAAGGCAAGCCTTTAATTCCCAATTGATAATTGAGTTATCAAGAGATTATTCTCTCCCTCTCTCTCTCTTATTCTCTTTCTCTCCTTCTCCTTCCCAAGCTAGGGCCGGCGCCCCTTGTCCAAGCTAGGGCCGGCGCACTCTCATCCTTCCCTTGAGGTTGCCGTGAGCTACAAACACCAAGGAGAAGCCAACCAAGAAGAAGAAGAAGCGGATCACATCTCCTTCCTTCTCGGAATTTAGATTCCGTTACTTTGGTGGTTAGTTTCCTATCTTTTCTCTTGTTCTTCTAGTTGTGCCTTTAGAGAATCTAGTAGTTCTCGTCAGCACAAAACTCGTGACTTTGCGAAGTCATCCCGAAGAGAACTCGGCGTGGACGCGAATAGAGGCGGAGCTTCCAAGGGACGCTACGGTTGGATCTCGTCCCTTACTTCGAGTTACGAGAGGTATAATATAAATTAGTTTACTTTTCCGCAAAGTTTTAATTTATGATCATGTCCACACATCATAAGATTGCATGCTAGATACGAGGTTAAAATAATTTAGAAAATTATTTTATGCTAATTCTTCCGCTGCACGTAAAAATTTAAAATTTTACGAACCCGTATCCTTGTCAACATGCACCCGGTCCCAACAGTGGTATCAGAGCCGGTTAGTGTTCGACATAATCATATAATTGTTTTACAGAACACTTTGTCATGATCTCAATTTTGGAAAATTTTTCAATTATGGAAACTTTCCAATTATAATAAATTTTAGATTTAGGAATTTCAAAGTTTGGAAATCCTCATGAAATTTCGCAAACTTTTGAATTTTTCTAGTTTCTGAAATTTTATAATAATTGTGAAAACTTCCCATCTTTGGAAACTTTCCAATTTTGGAAATTTTTCTAATTTTAGAAATTTTCCAATTTTGGAAATATGAAAGTTTTCTTTGTAACAGAAACTTACAATTATTCTGAAAACCAATTTATGAAATCTCGTAATTTTGGGCACTTTCTTTTAAAAAAGTCTAGACAAATTCATGGACAGTTAATTGACAATTAAATTTGAATTGGTCTTTAAATTGACAACAAAATTCTTTATTTTGGATTGAGCCTCAGGGAGCCGTCCAATTTAAAGCAAGTTGTTGTAATTTAATTTCCCACTTTTTAATTGAAATTGTCATGTTTGATTCGGATTGAGCCTCGGGGAGCCATCCAATTGGATTTACAACAAATTATTTTTCTTTGGGTATCTGAGCCTCGGGGAGCCACCCTTAGAAAACGATTTGTTGTAATTAATTAAATCCATGAATAAAATATGATTTAAGAGGTGATGCTCTTACATATTGTTGTCTCCAAAATTAATTAGGAAATGGTTTCCTATAGAGTTTTCTTAAATGAGATTTTCATGAAAATAATATGTCGTTGAATTAAGGGAATTGCCTCTTAATTTAATAAGATTTGATTTAGAGAAATCAAAGTCTTAAACATATTATTTCTGAAATTGATTATGACAATTTAGGAAATTGTTTCCCAAAATAATTCCTTTAATATAGTATGAGATTAGAATTAAGAAATCCGGTTCCTAATTCAATTAATGAGACTTGATAACTTAAGTCACATACATACTTTATTAAGGAAATCGTTAGTCATGACATAATCATATGTCATGAATGTGCTTAGAAAAGATGAGACCCAAAACCCCTTACAAAATATTAAGGCTAACACCTTCCATTAATATGGTTAGGTTGATTATGATTATAATGATTATGATTAAGTCCTGGTCGGGGATCAGGCATGGTATGGTAAATCCTAGTCTGGAGGGCTAGGTGTTGGAAAATCCTAATCTGGAGGGTTAGGTGTTGAAAATCCTAGCTTGGAGGGCTAGGTGTATGAAAAGGCCTAATTCGGAAGAGGTGGGTGAAAATTCCTAGCTTGGAGGGCAAGGTGAAAAGTCCTAACTTGGAGGGTTAGGTGCAAATTTCCATCTTGGAGGATTAGGTGAAAAAGTCCTGGCTTGGAGGGTCAGGTGCCTAGCTTGGAGGGCTAGGATGGATGATGTTCTAACTCGGAAAGGTTGGGTGAAAAGTCCTAGCTTGGAGGGCTAGGTGAAAAGTCCTAGCTTGGAGGGCTAGGTGAAAAGTCCTAACTTGGAGGGTTAGGTGCAAATTCCCAACTTGGAGAGTTAGATGGAAAAATCCTTAGCTTGGAGGGCTAAGGTGAATGAAACCCTGGCTTGGAGGGCTAGGTTTGAGTCCCTGGATCGGTCTGGTGACCGATCAGGGACATTGGCACACTACTCCTTCGTGGATCAGTCTAGTGACCGATCCAGCGATGTCTGATCGGACTGGTGACCGATCAGGGAGCACACAGTGAGGTTGGGAACCTACTGTGTGGCTCCTGATCGGTCCAGTGACCGATCAGGGAGGAGGCTGCTTCCTCACTGCCTTGCTCCTGATCGGTCTGGTGACCGATCAGTGAGCGGGAAGTGAGTGAGTTCCCTTGCTGATCAAGTCCTGAACGGTCCGGTGACGGATCAGGGACTTAGGAGCTGATTAAAAAATCACTGTTCATCTCTCCTGATCGGTCTAGGTGACCGATCAGGCTTCACTCTGATCGGTCTGGTGACCGATCAGGCTTCACACTGATCGGTCCGGTGACCGATCAGGCTATGTAGCCGTAAGAGCTGGGAATCCTAGCACAGCAGTAGATCGGTCTGGTGACCGATCCACAAGTCCTGGATCGGTCTGGTGACCGATCACTTTAATTCAAATTGCACTGTCAGATGCAGTCAGAGCGTCTGATTGTATCCGATTCGCTGCTGTTTGCCTCTAATATTTGATTTACTGTATGATTTACTGCTCTAACAATCTGATTAAGCTGCAGGTGATAGGGGAGGATTCAAACACTCAAGGAGAGGTCAATGGAGGCTTTCCTTGGAGCAGGTTTGTCCGATTCTCCATTTCAGGTTGCAACGGCCGAGCTGCAGACTGGAGCCGAGACTGGGGCTTGGCTGAGGGGATCTCAGGAAGACCAGAAAGGGCTCAGTGGTAGCTGGCGTTGGCAGTGAGATAGCTGGAGGCTACGGAGGATGTTGTCACCTGGTGCTGTGTGAAGAATCAAAAGGGTGGAAGTTGGCTTCGTGGAAGTAGAGTTCGAAAACTTGTGTTCTTGCCGCGCCTTGTGTTCTCCACAACTTGCTTGCTGTGTTCTTCAAGTTTTCATCACTTTGAGCAAGCGATCGAGAAGCGATCATCCATTACTTGAGTGCTTGAAGGAGAGAACAACGAGCTTGGAGTCCGACAGTGGGAAGACACGAAGAAGGGTTCTTGCGTGAGATCGCCACTGGGTGGAGCTCAGGGAAGCTTGCTGTGTTCTTATCCTTGCTAAGTGTTTGAGTAAGATCCATCTTGTTGTTTCTTTGTGCTTAAACTTTATCTGTGATTGAAACACTGTGGAGAGGTTTCTCCACCGAGAAGGAGGTTGTGTTATATCCGGTGAAAGACGGGGCTTGATCTGCCGACGATCAAGGGATCACCCACCTTAAGGGCACGCCAAGGAGTAGGGGCAAGTTATCCCCGAACCTTGTAAACCCTCTTGTTAGCGATCTTGGTAGTTGTCTTTGTTTGCTTTCATTTCTGTTTTCGTTTACTACACTGCTTCATTTTATTTTACATCTTCCGCCGTGCTACTGATAAGTTGAGTGCAGAAAACTTGTTAAGTGCCAAGAAAAAGTGATTGGCTATATTCACCCCCCCCCTCTCTAGCCATCTCGTTTCCAACAGAGACTACCTTGGTCGGGACTCTGTTTAGTAAGTAAACAGTTGTCTTAAGTGCATAGCCCCAAAAGGATTTTGCAAGAGTTGCATGATTCATCATAGATCTAACCATGTCCATCAAGGTTCGGTTACGCCTCTCAGATACACCATTATGCTGTGGTGTATATGGCGGAGTCTATTGAGACAATATCCCATTGTCCCTAAGATAATCTTGAAACTCTTGACTTAAGTATTCACCACCCCGATCAGATCGAAGTATTTTAATACTTTTGCCAAGCTGTTTCTCTACTTCACTTCTGAACTCTTTGAATTTCTCAAAAGCTTCAGATTTGTGTTTCATTAAGAACATATACCCGAATCGTGATTGATCATCGATAAAGGTAATGAAGTAGCTATAACCTCCTAGTGCAAGAGTTGACATTGGTCCACATACATCAGTATGTATTAGACCAAGTAATTCTCCCACTGGTTTACCTTTTCCAGAAAAGGGTAATTTGGTCATCTTGCCTTTTAAGCATGATTCGCATGTATCAAATGAACCGGGTTCAAATGATTCCAGAATTCTACATCGGTGTAATTTGGTCATGCATTTCTAACTTACATGGCCAAGACAACAATGTCACGTATAGGAGTCTATTTGATTATCTATTCGAGCACGTTTGTTGCTAAATTCGATATTGAAAACGTCACCGGATAAATCTAACGTCACCGGTCAACGGATAAATCTAACGTCCCATAATGAACACCATTTAAAGTTATGTAACAGCAATTGTTACTAAAAGTTAAATGGTAACCCTTTTCATTCAAGCATGAAATAGATACAATGTTCTTTATTAACGAAGGAACAAAATAACAATAATCCAATTCTATGACAAGTCCAGTATGGAGCTTTAGCAAATATGTTCCGATGGCAATAGCAGCAATCTTTGCTCCATTTCCAACTCGCAAATTCGCTTCTCCCTTGACGAGTCTTCTTCTATTCCTTAGCCCCTGTATGTCATTACATATATGTGAGCTACACCCAGTATCAAGTACCCAGGTGTACGAGGAAATAGAGTGACATTCAATAATGAAGATGCCTGAAGAGGATGGGGCATCGGATGCCTTCTTCTTCAAGGACTAAAGATAAACCTTGCAGTTTCTTCGCCAGTGGCCCTCCTTGCCGCAGTGATGGCAAGTGCCTTTTGGTGCCTTTTCAATCCTTTTGGCCTTAGTTAACTTATTGGTGTCCAAAATGGAACGCAAATTCAGAGAAGACAAGATCAGGTGATTAACCTAGAAATACAAATTGAGGTTATGTGATGAGAATGATAAAGAATGCATCAATATATATTAATTAAATCTTATTTATTTTTCGAATTGAATAACTCTTTTTATCAATTCGGGAGATCGTAGGAACATCTCCAAATAGGTTGATATCCAACCATAGATAAGAACAACCATGGCTGGAGTCCATCAAGTTATTCATAGCTATGAAGGTAGGTAATTATACCGATTACATATTACACATATGTAACTATCACATTATGCTATCAACTAATTGAATGTTTGCATATATTATTGGGTTGTTAACTCATTAACAAGTATACAACAATATACATAGCACCCAACTGCACCTCTCTTTACATCGACCTTGGCTGCGGGACAACAAATCGATGCTCCAAGCTTAAGGCTGACCCATTAATCAAGAAATAATTTTTAATATGGTTGGAGCTCATTCAACCGTTTAGTCAAGCTTGGATGTGTCTAACAACCAAAACTAAGGATTGACCTCTGACTCCAACTATATTAATCATAAACTAATTCCATGGTTTGAACATGTAGAGGTTCAAGCTGGGCATAGATGTGTCCATCAACCCAAACGAGAAACAAAACTCCGGTTCTAACCATATTAATGGAAGGTGTTGGCCTTAATATTTTGTAAGGGGTTTTGGGTCTCATCCTTTTCTTTTATGCACATTCATGACATATAATTATGTCATGTACTAACGATTTCCTTAATAAAGTATGTATGTGACTCAATTTATCAAGTCTCATTAATTGAATTAGGAACCGGATTTCCTAATTCTAATTTCATACTTTAATCAAGGAATTATTTTGGGAAATAATTTCCTAAATTATCATAATCAATTTCGGAAATAATATGTTTAAGACTTTGATTCCTCTAAATCAAATCTTATTAAATTATGAGACAGATTCCCTTAATTCAACCACATATTATCTTCATGAAAATCTTATTTAAGAAAATATACTCTATAGGAAATAATTTTCCTAATTAATTTTGGAGACAATAATATGTAAGAACATCACCTCATAAATCAAATAAGGAAATTATCGTTTGAGAATCACCTCAAAAATTTTCAAGATTTGATCACATATTTTATTTATGGAAAATTAATATCAATAACTTAATTTGGACGGCTCCCCGAGGCTCAATCCAAAATAAGAATTTATTGATAATATAATTTGGATGGCTCCACGAGGCTCAATCCAAATTAAACATTTGACAGCTTAAATTCAATTTAGGAAATTTAATTATAACAACTAACTTTGAATTGGTCGGCTCCCTGAGACTCAATCCAAAATAAAGGATTTTATAAATAATTTAATTTCCAATTATGAATTTAAATGCCAATTAATATTCTCATAATTTGTCTAGACTTTCTTAAAAGAAAGTGCCCAAAATTGCGAGCTTTCCATAAATGGAAAGTTTCCAAAAATAAAAGTTTTTCAGAATAATTGTAAGTTTCTGGTACAAAGAAAACTTACGTATTTCCAAAATTAGAAAATTTCCAAAATAGGAAATTTCCAAAAATGGAAAGTTTTCACAATTATCATAAAATTTCAGAAACAGAGGTATTTCAAAAGTTTGCGAAATTTCATGAGGATTTCCAAACCTTGAAATTCCTAAATCGAAAATTTACCATAATTAGAAAGTTTCCATAATTGGAAAATTTTCCATAATTCACTACAAGAAAAAAGCTAAATAACAACGTTTTTTACGCGTTGTCTATGTAACTTAAAAAGCGTTGTTAAAAGCACTGTTGTTAAAAGTATGTTCAAAGACAACGCTTAAAAAGCGTTGTCAGTTTGTGCAAAGACAACGCTTTTTTAATGTTTAAAAAGCGTTGTTGTTTTTTATAAAGACAACATTTTTGCAACACTTAAACAACGTTGTTGATTTTTACAAAGACCACACTTTTGCAACGTTTATAAAGCGTTGTCATTTTTTTCCAGGACAAAGCTTTTACAACGCTTAAAAAGCGTTGCCATTTACTACAAGGTCAAAGTTTTTAAAACATAAATATTTTACCAAAACAGACAAAAAATATCCACAAACAGTAAATATGAATATCCACAAACAAAAAATAAAAGCATCCACAATCCTTTTTAAAATATAACTATTTAACAAAAGCTACAACTTCATATTATCCAAGCAAAAAATATATATGGTTGCAGAATCCTCAAACTAACTTTATATCCATATTAAGTTTAACAAGATCATCATCAAAACATTCTTCACCGGTAGCTATGACACTTTTCTTTGGCTCACGAGATCTCCCAGCAATTACATATATCATACTTTGGATGACATTGGTAAAATTTTGAATATGTTGTTCATGCATCTGCCTCATCCGCTCCATAGGAGTAAAATTAGTCCCCTACCTTATTTATTGGACCTCCAAGTCTAGGAAGAGAAACTACATTAAAAGTTCTTCTGAGTTTGAATAAGCAAAGGATTTATAGGACTTCTTAACTTGGAACTAAGAATAGTCTTAAACAATTTTAGCAAGCTCTGGAAAATGTCATCCATACCATTCACGAACTCTCATGGCATAGGTATTGAGCTCTTTGTCTAAATCATCCAATAATCTAATGGCTTGAATGATCATTGTATCAACCTAAACCAATCAAAATGAAAACCTTTTATAATCACAAGAGCAATTCTGTTTATAAGAGGTGAAATTATTTATGCACAAATTTCCAAAACCCCTTCATAATAAATTAGGTTTGTGGAGCTAGATTCACCAAGAGAAGCAAAAATGCCATTTTCTAAAAGGGGGGGGGGGGGGATCAAATTATGTGTACAAAAACTGAATTTTTTTGTTTCCCATATGGTGTTAGTATAATCAACATCGAAATATTTGTCAGGAATTGATATAGACAGACAATTGCGAGCATACACAACCCACTTTGAATCAAAACTACAAAGTAGGAGTAACCTTATCAAGGCTGAACTTTAGCTTGTATCTGGAAAAGCTGTAGCACAATCCTAAGCTCATTGGAGCTAAATCTTGTACAGCTAACCCAGCTATGAGTTTTGTCAACTGATTCCTAAGCCCCCTCATCAACTCCATCACGGCATTGTTGTGGAGACAATCAATTTTCTGTAGATCATAGAATGCAAAACTCAGATTATATAACCATGTCAGACAAATAGACAATGATAAAGCACATTAACTAGCTAACCAGCTTGTCCTTTATTGCATTGCCAAGTTTTGAATCAGCCACGACCAATGTTTCACCATCACAGTGAGCACGTAAAAACTTCCTCAGGCCTTTGCTGGGCTTGCTATCAATCAATAACGTTGCGGCAGATAATGCATCTAAAGTGTTCTCAAATTTATTGAAAGCTTGCAGCTTCACAATCTGACAAAAAGAGGAGGGAATATTTTTAAAAAACATATTGACAACAGAAAAAGGAACTGAATAACAAGTGTCATCTAGCAGCTTGTACTGCTCTGAAATTTCCTTATAAAAAAAAATTAGTTTACTAGGTGAAATGCGGAATCATTTGTTTCATAATAGTCATTTCAAACAAAGTCAGAAACAACCTAATCAGTAATGAACATTTGCAATCAGGAGGGAAAATGGCAGAAATAAGAACTTGTCAAGTAACCATTCTAGCAGACTCGGCACTCGTAAACTCCTTCCATAAATCCTGAAATAGCAGATGGAAAACGAATAAAGTGAACAAAACTAATAACTTGAGATAAAGCATGACATGAACGAATCGGAAAACACTATCACTGATCGAAACAAACTGATAGCCGAGAAACTCAAAACTCCACTGATCAGAGAAAAGGAAAAATCACAACATGAAATCCATAACTCACTATCACTAGCAATGATCCCAACCCAACATTCCAATTCAGATTCAAAAACTAAATCTCCATTGATTAATGCATTTCTAATCACACTACTAGAAAATAACAAGGCTTACCTCCTCTGTTCCATCCTTCTTTGAAGATGCCACACCAAATTTCAAACCCAATCAATCCAACCCACGAACTCCATCTCATTCCCTGCTCATCAACTGATCACCATCACCAATCCACAACAACCCAAGAACACAAGAGCAAATTCGAAGAAGGGAAACAACAAATCCAAAATCCATAAGCACGGCAGAGTTATCATCTCGAATTCGATCAAAGAACTGTGAGAAAACCTCACCAATCAAAGAACAATCAGATTCAAATCAACCACTATTGGAAAATCGAGATCAATCTTGAAAACCCAATTCTTACCTAGAATGTTGTCATGCCCAAGAATAGTCGCGAATAGGGGAGATCGAGTACTCAGTTGGCTTCTTTTGATCGAAATCCCACATCAATCGTCGGAGAAAACTCAGTGACGCCGCGTCGGCGAACCACTGCTGATCTGCGCTGGTTCTTGGACGACTCCGTCTCGAGAAGAACAATGGATCCTCGACGCTCACATGAGAAGAAGAGGAGGAAGAGAGATCACCGTGGGCAAGAGGCTCTCGGCTTCGTTCAAGGGAGAAGGAAGAGAAGAGGAATCGGATCGAAAATGAGGGGTTAGCCATGACTAGGTCTCGCGATCGAGAAAGGAAGGATTGGCTTTGACTTGGCTAGGGCAAAAGCATCGGCGAGGAAAGAAGAGAAGAAAAAGGGAATTTTAAGTGAAATGACTATTTTGCAAATTTGCCACTCTTCTTCTAAAATCTCCAATCAAAACTTTCTTTAGAAATTTTGCTATAAAACCCCTTCTAATTTTCAGTATTTAACATTATATGTTAGTCATTATCCGAGTTAGTAATTCTCATAATTTACCTAATCCATATTAAATTCTAATTTAAAACTTATTTAATTTTTAAATTAGATAATTTAAATCTAATTTTTTTCTTAAATAATTCAAAATTATCCCTGCAAATATTTTTAAAATTCAAAAAAATTATTCTAAATTTTTTCATAAAGTTATTTCTAATTTTAACTCATATTTATAGTATTTTTATATATGTGTATATATATATATATATATATTTATGTATATATATATATGTTTTCATTTATTTATTAATTATTATTTTTATTTTTAATTTATTTTATTTTATTTTATTTTTACACTGTATTTTACATAGACAAAACTTGCTAAAGTTTTATTATTATAGATACTAAAAAATTACTCAAACACAACGCTTTTTGAAAAGCGTTGTCTTTGATCTAAAAAAAAAGGTCAATAGACAACGGGTATTTGAAAGTGTTGTGTTTAATAAGAAATAAAAAAACATAGACAACGGTTTTCACTAAAAGCGTTGTTAAAAAAAAAGACAACGCTTTTTAAAAAAAAATGTTGTCTTTCAAGTGTTGTGAAATCATAATTTTCATGTAGTGATTGGAAAATTTTCCAAAATTGATATCATAACAAAGTTATCCGCAAAACAATTATATGATTATGTCGAACACTAACCGGCTCTGATACCACTGTTGGGACCGGGTGCATGTTGACATGGATGCGGGTTCGTAATTTTAAAATTAATTACGTGCAGCGGAAGATTTAGCATAAATAATTTCTCAGATTATTTAATCACACATCTAAGCATGCAACTTGATCTTGTGTAGACATGATCATATATTTAAAATTTTGCAGAAACGTAAACTAATTTACTTATTACCTCGCGTAACTCGAAGGAAGGGACGAGATCCAACCGTAAGCGTCCCTCGGAAGCTCCGCCTCTATTCGCGTCCACGCCGAGTATCTTTGGGATGACTTAGCAAAGCCACGAGTTTCGTGTTCTCGAGAACTACTAGATTCTCCGAGAACGCGACAAGAAAAATCAAGAGAGAAGTAATCACATCGGAAAAACTCACTACCAAGGTTGGCCGGAATCACAATTCCGGCGAGAAGGAGGAAGATGACTTGCGCCCAATCCCAAGGTGATGATGGCCGGAGAGGAAGATCGTCCCAACGGAAGAACTTCGTCGCCTCGGTGCTTCTCCTTGTGCTCACCGCAAGAAGAAGGGAGAAGAACCTTGTGGCCAGCCAAGAGGAAGAACGGAGGAGAGGGAGAGAGCCCAGGCAAGAATACTTGGATGATCATCTTTCATGGCACCCCTTGGGTCCTTTATATAGGGAGCTCCTCCTCAATCAAGCCTCTCAATTTTGGCATAATTTTTATATCAAACCATAATTAATTTTTGTCTCATGATTAAAATCAAATTTTAATTCATGATAAAACAATCAAGCCTTTTAATTTTGGCATAATTTTTATATCAAACCATAATTGATTTTTGTCTCATGATTAAAATCAAATTTTAATTCATGATAAAATCAATCAAGCCTCTTCCATCTTATGGAATAAATCTCCAATCAATCCATGATTCATTAAAACAAAACAAAAGAGAAGGAGAGAGAGGGTCGGCCAAACCAAGGAGAATATTCTCCTTGGCCGACCCATCTTGGTTCAAATAAATTACGGGCCAAAATTTACACACAAGAGAATTCAACTCAAGTGATTGGCCAAGTTTTCATCCAAACCATAGGTCCATGGTTCAAAACCCACCAATGGATTAAATTTTGTCATCTTTGATTTATTATAAATTTTTATAAAACAAACCAACTCTTTGGTTTATTTTAATTCAAATAATCCAATGGATTATTTTAAGCTTATAATAAAACATACCACCTTGGATCAAATCTTTTAATGAATTAAACTTATTTAATTCACCCATTAAGTCTTTAAAGACTTAGCCATTCTATGCTTCCGATGCGTCTGAAATAAATTCACTTTTGACTAATCGTTTGGCTCAACCAAACTTAATCATTCTTGATTGGAAAATCCAATTTTCAACTCGTTTTAAATCCCTCGGATTACTCGTAGTGCGTGTGACTAAATATGCTTTCGATTTATGTTGGTCGTCTATAATTAATCAATTAATTATAGAACGATCATGAGTGGCACCTAGTAGTACATCATGATCCCCAATTAATCGAAAGATCAATGGTTGACCTTAGAAACAATTTTGAAACCCTTCGGCAGCTATAATGAATCGTGCCCCATTCCCTTCACCATCTTATACTCACTTGGTTCAGGACATGGTCTATGTGTGTCAGTCCCCACTAGGTTGACTACGTCACACCTAGCCCAAGTAACGTTTTCTCGTCCTACGGATTCTAATTACTCTCATGTATTTAAGAGATTCATACTTTGAACATGTCATGCTCTGGCCAGAGGCTTCGAGTAACAATCCGACGATAGGCCTCGGGTATACATCTCCTCGCAAGGAGTGGTGAATCCTTTGTAAGTTGTTGAAACATCTTCGGGCACTTCGGCTTATACCCAATCATCCTGGGTCCACACCTCCTTGGAGATGCTTGCTTAAGATGTCAAAGTATAAGTCTCCATGACCAAGATGATTTGAACACCTCAAGTCAAAGGAATATCACACATAAGCTGCAGTATGAACTTCACTGAAATATCTATATGTAGATTACCATATGAAGTTTTACAGCCAGTCACTCCAATGAACTAGTTCCCTTAACTAGCATTCATGTTTATCTCCGGACATCTCAATGTCACCAGCCAGTGAGAATCAGCTGATTAGAGAATAACCCATGCTAGTCTCAACAGAATTGATAGTGTCTGTATTTATCAATTCATCGACTAGGGACAATTTCAATACTTCACAATTGCACATGTAGAGATAATCACTAGTTGTGAATTCATCACAAATTCTCTCATGCTGTGAATTGTATTGCGGACATTCAGTAAATGAGTTTAAGTTCTCAATCAAATACACAAACATGTATACTCAAATAGTGAATATTCATTTATTAAAATAAATGATTACAATCATAAGGCGATTGCCTTAGGACACTTCTCTTATATCACTAACAGTTTCCTCGTTTGTCGATTGCAGAGGAATTCATGTTCGCCAAGGTGATAGGTCGACTTATAAAGTGGGAAGAGGCCAACAAGGAGGCGCTGAATCCTCCCCCGACCGTTCCCGATGCACCCCCTGTCCCTGCCGAGTTCTCGGAGGGGACCGTTTGACTCGTCCCGTGGACCTGCCTCACCCGAGAAGGTAGAGGCCACTGTTACATCCCCACCGGTGGCGAGTCGAGGGCCCTCTGATCAACGGGTTAATCCGGTAATGGATCTTCCTTCTAGAGGTGGCTCTCCCCCGATGGTTGTTCGTCTAGAGGGGGTTAGCGAGGGGTCCTCCCCTCCCATGGCCCCTTCAACACTCCAGTCCGCTGGTTGGCAGAAGAGGTGACTTCCAAAGGTCTTGGGCCCTAAATGGAAAAAACTGTGCTCCGAGGACCCGACCTTCTTCCCTCAGTGTCTGAGGAGGCTGTTTCTCCTTCTGAGGGGGGAGCATCTGTTCTCGCATCTCCTCCTATCCCTTCATCCGTAACTATGGAGATGGTCGTCACAGCACCTAGCTTTCCCTCCATCAACCCGGCCGAGGCTTCGAAGGGTCAGGAGGTATTGCGTACCCAATACCGGATAAAACATGACTGCCTAAAAAGAAGGTTCGATGCAATCCTCCCCCCCCCCCCCCCCCCCCCGTGACATTGAAGGACATTCCAATCGAGGGGGCCTTGTCCGGGGGGACTTCCAGCTCGTAGGAGGACGATTCTGGCCCCTCCAGCCTGCGCCCCGAGGCTCCTATTGTTCAACGACTTCCTCCTCGCCAGGGCTCGCTGCCGTCCTAGGGATAACCCGCCAAGGACCCCAGGAGGGGCAGCCGTACGAGTCTTAGTTGGACGGCTAACTACTCTCCGGGAGACCCTTCTGAAGTATAAGTTACTGTTGCATTGGGTATTCTCTTTCATACTATTTGACTTCTTGGTGCAATGACAGGCAGCTGAAGACTGCCTAACAGCCCGCCGGGGTTTGTGTTGGTGCAAGATGCATCAGTGATGTCCTCCTCTAGTGTTTCAATGTTTAACAATATGCTTAAGTTAGTGATATATTAGACATGGTAAGGGTTAGTCAAAATGATCAAGGGTTAAACCAAACAGGACCTTATGTTTGGTAGAGAAAACCCAGATTGATCAGGTTGGAAAAAGACCTAGTCAAACAGGATCTGATGTTTGGTAGAGTCAACCAGTACCTAGGGTTGGTAAAGGTAACCAAGGGGGGTTAGCTAAACAGGACTTGACGTTTGGCAGGGTGATCAAACCTAGATTTAATCTGATTAATATACTAAGGGTGGTTTGATCAGTCAGAACAAGGGTTAGCAAAACAGGAGCTGATGTTTTACAGAAAACCCAGGGATGGTCAGTTAGACCAAGGAGTAAGCCAAATAGGACTTGATGTTTGGCAGAAGAGAAGTCTAGTCAGGATTAACATAACTAGCAAAAGCAATCCTTATCAAGGTAAACTAAGTCATAGTTAACCTAGGCACTAAGTCCTGATCATGGATTGGGAACTAAGTCCTGGTCCAAGGCTAGGCACCTAAGACCTGACCGAGGGTTGGGCACAAAGTCCTGGTTCGTGGAATTGGGCAATAAGTCCTGGACGAGGGCTGGGCACCTAAGACTTGACTGAGGGTTGGGCACGAAGTCTGGTTTGAGGAATTGGGTAATAAGTCCTGGCCGAGTGCTGGGCACGGAAGACCTGACCGAGGGTTGGACAATAAGTCCTAGTCATGGACTGGGCACCAATGTCCTAATTCGGAAGATCAGGCAAAAGTCCAATTGGAGGAGCCAGTTGGCAAACTTCTCCTGAGAGGACTAGGCGAAGGCGCGTTCCCCGGGAAGGGAACTCTGTTCGACCTAGGGGTTCGCGAGAAATCCAAAGTCAGAACCAATCGTTAAGGCTAAGATTATATATATTGGTGATATGAGAGAAGTGTCCTAAGGCAATCGCCTTATGATTGTAATCATTTATTCTAATAAATAAATATTCACTATTTGAGTATACATGTTTGTGTATTTGATTGAGATCTTAAACTCATTTACTGAATGTCCGCAATACAATTCACAGCATGAGAGAATTTGTGATGAATTCACAACTAGTGATTATCTCCACATGTGCAATTGTGAAGTATTGAAATTGTCCCTAGTCGATGAATTGATAAATACGGACACTATCAATTCTGTTGAGACTAGCATGGGTTATTCTCTAATCAGCTGATTCTCACTGGCTAGTGACATTTGTTGGTGCAGAAAACACCCAAGTCGAACCTGAGTTTTGATAATGGCAACAGGGCTCAAAAGTTAAGTCTTACTTGTTATCTAACAAGTTACTCTAGTGTGCAGGTTAAAAAGTCCTAGCGAAGGACTGCTAGGCACTGGCAAAGGAATGCCAGGGTACAAAGCCCTAGCGAAGGACTGCTAGGCACTGGCGAAGGAATGCCAGGGTACAAAGCCCTAGCGAAGGACTGCTAGGCACTGGCGAAGGAATGCCAGGTACAAAGCCCTAGCGAAGGACTGCTAGGCACCAGGGAAGGAAGCTTGGGACTGAAGCCCTAGCGAAGGACTGCTAGGCATCGGGCGAAGGACAGCTCGGTATCCAAGACCTGGCAAAGGACCGCTAGGCAAAAGTCCAACCAAAGGAGCGGTTGGCATCAGGTACATTCTCCCGAGAGGAGTAGGTGAGGACGCGTTCCCCGTCGAGAGGGAACAGTAGGCGTCGGTTCGACCTAGGGCTCCATTTTGGAGACCCAAAGTCAGAACCAAGACAGCTAAGGCTGTATAAACTAACACATTATTATTTTATGTTGTTTTGGACTAACCCTGGATGCAGGACCAAAGGAACGAGTGTCTGCAGCTCAGAGAGCCTCAAAGGAGTGAGGCAGTGGCTGAGTAGGGCGCCCGGAGTGTCCCGGGCGCCCCCAAGGTGCATACAAAACAATGTAAGTAAGGAAGGCTTCGAACAGCTGCTGGGGGCGCCCCGTGCTCCGGCGCCCCCGCTGCTCCCGGGCGCCCCCAGCGTCCCGGGCGCCCCCAATAGCAAACCATCGAAGCAGAAGCCAGCGAAGCCAAGGGATAAGGTTTGACCCGGTCAACCCGGGCGCCCCCAGCGTCCCGGGCGCCCCGGTCAAGATCTGATCCCGAGTTTGAAGGGATCAGAAGCTGACCGAGACTGAGACGGATCGAGTGACACGTGGGGGGGGCGCCCCCGACGTTCCGGGCGCCCCCAGGGCCTATAAAAGGGCCCTCGACCCCAGGCTTCAGAGTATCACATCTTCCAACGCTGTAACGTTCTTCTGCTCCTGCGCTTCACTCCAGAAACCTTCCAACTCGACACGAAAGCGCCGACGACGTCCCTCTGCTCCGAGAAACATCCCATATCGGACGTCAGGAACGAAGAACTAATTTTTTATTTCCGTTATACTACTACTGTACTAGAACTGTAATCTTTTGTAAGAATCTTTGCGCGATTATAGAATTGCCCTCAGTAAACGGTCAACGACCGTGGGCCTTGGAGTAGGAGTCGACCCAGGCTTCGAACCAAGTAAAATCGATCGTGTCTCTGTGTGATTGTGTTTTCTTAATTTCCGCTGCGTACTTGCTCTAAGTTTTTCCGAAAAACGTTAACGATATTCACCCCCCCCTCTATCGTTTCTCTCGATCCAACAAGTGGTATCAGAGCGGGGAAGTTCAAATTTGGTGCAACCACCAGTTTGAAAAAAATTTCGGATTTTTTTTTCTCGTTCGAATTTCTTCTAAATTTTTCGTTCAAATTTTTCTTTTTCGTTAATCGAGGTTGGTGCAACACCCCTCGTTATTTTATTTTCCTTATCCCGCATTACTAATCCAAGACCAAGTCTTGGGAAATTTTTTCTGTTAGTTATTTTTTCCAGATTAAATGGCCATGCAAGAAGGATTCAGCACCGCCAGACCTCCACTTTTCAGTGGAGAAGACTTTTCCTACTGGAAAAGTCGAATGGAGGTCCACCTGAAAACTCAGGTGGACATGTGGATTATCATCCAGTCCGGACTGGAGATTCCCACAAATGCTGAAGGAGTTCCTCAAAGCTACACAGAGTGGGACACCGCTCTGAAACGAAGAATCGAAGCAGATGCAAAGGCGACTCAGACCCTTCAATGTGGCTTAACAAAAGAGGAGCTGAACCGGGTGGGCCCCTTCAACAGTGCCAAGGAGCTGTGGGCAAAATTGATCGAGCTGCACGAAGGAACATCAGACACTCGGATCAGTAAGAGAGATCTGCTCCTGAACAAATTGTATACCATCAAGATGGCCGACAACGAAACAGCAGCCCAGCTTCACGCACGAATCCAAGAATTGATGAACGGTCTTCACACTATAGGTCACAAGGTCGAAAACCGTGACCTAATAAGGTATGCTTTAAATGCTTTCCCTAGAAACACCTTGTGGGCATCTATGGTAGATGCATACAAGGTTTCAAGGGATCTCTCAAAAATTAAACTAGATGAATTATTTTCCGAATTAGAACTTCATGAACAGACTAACTGCAATTTGTCCGAGAAAGGTATTGCCTTTGTTGCAGGAAAAACTGGAAGGTCAACAAAGAAGAAACCTCAACCTGAACCCGAGTCTAACTCAGACTCAGACTCAGAAGACGAAGAAGGAGATCGACCTATGCTGGTCCGATTGGCCCGAAGCTACTATAAAGAATTGAAGAACCAAACCAACAGAAGGAAGGCCAACCGAAGAAAGGACGAACCAGCTGAACCCACAAATGACAAAAGCAAGCCCAACGTGACTTGCTACGAGTGCAAGAAGAAGGGCCACTACAAGACGGAGTGTCCAAACCTAAAGGAGACCAAAAAGTCAAGAAGAAAGAAAGCACTCCAAGCAACCTGGGACGAATCTTCCTCAGAAGAAGAAGAAGAAGCACCCCAGTCAAACCTACTAGCCCTGACCGCCTCAGAAGAAGTCGAGACCGAGTCAGAATCTGAACAGGACGACGGCAGACTAACCTTTTCAGAAGGCGGCGAAATCAAGGTAAGTGGTTTCAATAGAAGTCAGTTAAATGAACTTATTTTGTATCTTTCTCGAGATTTGGCGAAAGCCAAACTCCGAGTCGAATCCCTCCGACAGGAAGTAAAACTCCTGAAAGAGGGAGCTGACTCTAAATCCTTAACCGAGAAAGTTCAAGAAGGAACTCCTACTCAAGTTGAAAAACTTGAGAAAGAGAACTCCTCCCTGAAAACTCAGGTTAAGGATCTTAGAGCTGCCTTAGAACGATTCACTTCCGGTTCCAAGGGTCTTGACATGATTCTTGGAAAACAGAAGTCCGTTCTAAATCGATCCGGACTTGGCTATAGAACCAAATCCCGACAAAGATCTTACTTTGCTGTACTGAATCAGTCCAGAAGTAAAGTTCAGGCATGGGTACCTAAACTGTACCTGAACAAACCAACTGGATCAAATCAGTATTGGATCCCCAAGGACAAGATTCACATCTTGTCTAATCATTACCGTGGCTTTAGTCCAGGGGGAGCCAAACTGAAAACTATATTCATTGTTAGATAAAATCCAACTCTCTTTATTTTTTTTTGCATGTTTGCTTGTTCATTTACCTTCTGCACTTTACCATGCTTAAACTTAGGTTAGTATAAGGACTGAACAAACTTAACTGAAACTTGAAAACATAGTATTGGGTGGAGGTGAGATGATAGTACGTTAGGGAAACCAATTCTAATAAGATCAAGTTTACTTGGTCTCTTTAGACTGGTAAAACTAGCCGAAGCTACCGATTCAAAATCCAAACTAGTTAGACCAGAACCTTTTCAAAGATTAATTTTGAAAATGAAATTTCATTAAACGGCTTTGTCAAGGAAAGGGTTGATGATCCAATAAGGCTACGGCCAAAGAAGGCCTACTGCCTCGCCAAGACCTGGAAGCCAATTTTTGAATTTCAAATTCAAATTACTTTTTGTCAAATTCAAATCTAACACAAATTTTCAGTTAAGTATAGATTCAAATATTCTCTTTCAAAATAAACTTAACTATTTTCAAAAATTAATTAAAGTTTTCAAAATAAATAATAATTTTTCAAAATAAATTTTACTTATCAAAACCTGTCTCACAAAACCTATAAGGCTAACGTGGTTGAAAACCTTAGATTTGGGTGAGACAGACTAGGCAGTGAAACTCAATTTAAGATATTCCTGACTCTAATTGGATCCAAATCAATAAAACTCTTTATGTGTAGGAACATAAAGATTTGGACCAATGGATGTTGGATAGCGGTTGCTCGAGACACATGACTGGAGATAAATTGAAGTTCACCAAACTCAAGTTCAAGAACCTAGGCTCAGTGGCATTTGGTAACAATGCTACACTCAAGGTAATTGGGTCAGGTAATATTGAGCTTAAATCTGACTTTATTATTAAGAAAGTTCTTTTGGTTGAAAACTTCAAATTTAACTTGCTTAGCATAAGTCAGTTATGTGATTCTGGTTATATAGTCACCTTCAACAATTCTAACTGCCTGATTAGAAATGTACAAGACTCAGAAATCATACTTAAGGGCACTAGGAAAAATAATGTATACACTATAAACCTTCCCTCAGTACCCAAATGTATGTTAACTCAGTTAGAACAATCGAACCTCTGGCATAGGAGACTAGGTCACACTAATCTGAGGACTATCTCAAAAGTCACCCAACTTGGCCTAATCAAAGGAATCCCCAAAATTAAAAACAATGAAAACCTAATATGTGAATCATGTAATCAAGGTAAACAAACCAAATCTAATCACAAACTAATCCAATCTGACCTAACTCAAACCACACTTGAGCTCTTGCACCTTGACCTATTTGATTCACATGGAGCCAAGTCACTAAGCGGGAACCGATACTGCTTAGTAATAGTTGATGATTATTCTAGGTTCACCTGGGTTAGGTTCTAAAAACCAAAGATGAAACCCTAAACCTATTTAATGATTTCTGTAAATTAATTGAAAATCAAAACGATACTAAAATTAAAAGACTTAGGAGTGACCACGGGGGAGAATTTGAAAATCAACGGTTCGAGGAATTTTGTAAGGTCAATGGGTATTTACATGAATTTTCATGTCCTAGAACCCCCCAACAAAATGGGATAGTCGAAAGAAGAAATAGAACATTACAGGAAGCCGCTAGGGCTATGCTCAACGAATTTAACTTAGCAAACCAATTTTGGGCAGAAGCGATTAGTACGGCTTGTTCCATCCAAAATAGGGTTCTGATTAACAAGCGACACAACAAAACACCCTATGAACTATACTACCATAGGCTCCCAAATCTACACTACCTAAGGGTCTTTGGATGCAAAGTCCATATCCTAAACACCAAAGACTACTTAGGGAAATTTCAGTCCAAATCAACCCCAGGTATCTTCCTAGGATTCTCAACCACAAGTAGAGCCTATAGAGTTTACAACAAACAAACTAAGAAAATTGAAGAAACAACAAACTTAATATTTGATGAAGAAGTCAACTCAACATCTGATAATCCAGACCTAACTTCATCAAATTCTGATCAAGAAAATAATGAACAAACCAGTGAACCTTTAATTGAACCCTTAAACGAACTAACTATTGAACCAATTAATGAGTCAACTGAACCAATTATCGAATCAACAAATGAACCAGCTCAAAGAGTCGAATCAAATAGTGAACCAAACCGACCAGCCGGACCTGAGGCTGAACCAAGTTCTAGAAGAACCAAGAAACCCAGACTCAGTCACCCAACCGATCAAATTGTGGGTGATCCAACTCTAGGAGTCAGGACTAGATCCTCCTATAGAAACCTTAGTCAAATAGCTATGATATCGAAAATAGAACCCAAAACTATAGATGAAGCCCTACCTGACCCTGATTGGATCATAGCTATGCAAGAAGAATTAGCCCAATTTGAGAGGAACCAAGTCTGGGAACTAGTGCCTAAACCTGAAGGCAAATCCATCATTGACACTAAGTGGGTCTTTAGGAATAAGCTAAATGATCAAGGTGAAATAGTTAGAAATAAAGCCCGCTTAGTAGCTAAGGGATTCAGCCAAGTAGAGGGATTAGATTACGATGAAACATATGCCCCAGTAGCTAGACTTGAGTCCATTAGAATGTTGTTAGCCTTTGCATCCCACAAAGGATTTAAGCTATACCAAATGGATGTAAAGTCAGCCTTCCTAAATGGATTCATTAAAGAAGAAGTTTATGTAGGACAACCCCCTGGGTTTGAGGACTTAGACAAACCTGACCACGTTTACAAATTAACTAAAGCACTATATGGGTTAAAACAAGCACCTAGGGCTTGGTATGAACGTTTATCAACCTACTTAACTTCTAAAGAATTTAAACAAGGACAAATTGATTCAACCTTATTTATTAAAACCCTAGGAAAAGATATATTTATTGCCCAAATTTACGTAGATGACATAATCTTTGGATCCACCAACACAAACTTCCTAAAAGAGTTTGTCAAGATAATGGAAAATGAATTTGAAATGAGCTTAGTTGGTGAGCTTACCTTTTTCCTAGGACTACAAATCAAACAAACTAGAGATGGAAACTACGTCCATCAATCCAAATATGCTAAAGAGTTAATAAAGAAATTTAAAATGGATAACTCTAAAAGCATAAGTACCCCCATGGCCACTAATGTAAAAATAGATAGTGACCCTGATGGTAAGCCAGTCGACCTCAAACTATATAGAAGTATGATAGGTAGTCTACTGTACCTTACAGCCAGCAGACCTGACATTCTTTTTGCTGTAGGGATGTGTGCTAGATACCAAACCTGTGCTAAGGAAACGCACTTAGCAGCCCTAAAAAGAATACTAAGATATGTAAAGGGCACCCTAAATGTAGGGATTTGGTATCCTAGAACATCAACCTTCAATTTGTCAGGATACTCGGATTCTGACTATGCTGGTTGTAAATTAGATAGAAAGAGCACAAGTGGAAGCTGCCAACTGTTAGGAAATAGTCTAGTAAGTTGGTGCAGCAGAAAACAACACTGTGTAGCTCTGTCCACAACTGAAGCTGAGTATGTAGCCTTAGGAGAGTGTGTAGCACAACTTTTATGGATGATGCACACTCTTAAGGACTTCCAGCTCAACTACACCCAAACTCAAGTATTTATTGACAACATAAGTTCAATTAATCTAACTAAGAACCCAATCCAACATTCCAGAACAAAACACATAGAAGTTAAACATCACTTCGTAAGAGACCATGTAGCCAGGGGTGAGATAGTACTTAAACATATAGACTCAAAATCCAACTTAGCTGATATATTCACAAAACCCTTACCTGAGTCTGAGTTCAGCTCACTAAGAAGGCAGTTAGGATTGTGCTCTGTAGAATAGATTAACTCTACTTTTGATTTTTTGCTTTATTTAAAAATCAGTTTCTAAAAGAATTTTGAAAAACTGTTGTTTTTAAAATCAGTTTTTTTAAATCTTTTCCGACTTAGTTTTATTTCAAAACTACCCCCTTTCAAAACTAGGGCTTTTTCGCAAATGGACTTAGCCTAGGCCCTAACCCTAGAACTGCATGCACCTATAGATTTAGAAGCCAGCATCTCACAAGCACTTTAGGGTACTTTTGATTGATAACCTAGAAAGGGTTGAGATGCTTAGGTCTTTGCCTTAATTCAAGATGCTTTAAGTCAGTGCATTTGCAGTAATTGGGGCACTAAATACAACTTACACAGCAATCAAGTTAAGTGTCAAGTTTAGAAAATCTAACTTGAACAGAAACACTTAACTTGACTAACCCTAGCAAAAACTACTGCTTATAACAGTTAGTGAGTAGCTAATTGGGTTAGACAGGTCCCTACAAGAGAAAATTAACTGATTTGGTTTAAGTCTTATCATGAATTGGTTCAGTACAGCAAAATCATGCAAATATCTTCCTTTATGAAATTTATTTCCTTTATGCAATTTAATTTCTGCTATATTTATCTGTTTTTGATATATGGCAAAGGGGGAGAGATAAGAAAGGATAGAATTTAAAATTTTTTATTTTTTGTCTCTCAAAATTTCAAAATCTATCCCTTATTCAAAAAGGTACTTAAGCTTTTCAAAAATATTACTAAGTACTTAAGCTTTTCAAAAATTTTCTAAGTACTTAAGCTTTTCAAAATTTTACTAAGTACTTAAGTTCTCAAATTTTCAAAATTTTACTAAGTACTTAAGCTTTTTCAAATTTTCAAAATATTACTAAGTACTTAAGCTTTTCAAAACTTTACTAAATACTTAAGCTTTTCAAAACTTTACTAAGTACTTAAGTTCTCAAATTTTCAAAATTTTCCTAAGTACTTAAAACTGAAGTTTTTCAAACTCTAAGTACTTAAAATGTTCAAATTTTACCAAGCACTTTAAAACTTAAGTTTTCAAAACTTTTGAGTACCTTAAACTTAAGGCGTCAAAATTTTCAGTACTCAAAACTTAAGTTTTTTTAAACTCTTCTTAAAGTTTTTGACTTAAAATCTATTCTCAAAAACCCCACGAATTTTTGAAAAATCTAGGGGGAGACTCCTTCCAGGGGAGGGAACAAACGGTAATTTTTATGCTTTGATTAAACTTAACTTTTTGAACCAGGGTTGCCATAAATAAAAAAGGGGGAGATTGTTGGTGCAGAAGCACCCAAGTCAAACCTGAGTTTTGATAATGGCAACAGGGCTCAAAAGTTAAGTCTTACTTGTTATCTAACAAGTTACTCTAGTGTGCAGGTTAAAAAGTCCTAGCGAAGGACTGCTAGGCACTGGCAAAGGAATGCCAGGGTACAAAGCCCTAGCGAAGGACTGCTAGGCACTGGCGAAGGAATGCTAGAGTACAAAGCCCTAGCGAAGGACTGCTAGGCACCAGGCGAAGGACAGCTTGGGACTGAAGCCCTAGCGAAGGACTGCTAGGCATAGGGCGAAGGACAGCTCGGTATCCAAGACCTGGCAAAGGACCGCAAGGTAAAAGTCCAACCAAAGGAGCGGTTGGCATCAGGTACATTCTCCCGAGAGGAGTAGGTGAGGACGCGTTCCCCGTCGAGAGGGAACAGTAGGCGTCGGTTCGACCTAGGGCTTCATTTTGAAGACCCAAAATCAGAACCAAGACAGCTAAGGCTGTATAAACTAACACATTATTATTTTATGTTGTTTTGGACTAACCCTGGATGCAGGACCAAAGGAACGAGTGTCTGCAACTCAGAGAGCCTCAAAGGAGTGAGGCAGTGGCTGAGTAGGGCGCCCAGAGTGTCCCGGGCGCCCCCAAGGTGCATACAAATCAATGTAAGTAAGGAAGGCTTCGAACAGCTGTTGGGCGGGGCGCCCCCGTGCTCCCGGGCGCTCCCGCTGCTCCCGGGCGCCCCCAGTGTCCCGAGCGCCCCCAATAGCAAACTATCGAAGCAGAAGCCAGCGAAGCCAAGGGATAAGGTTTGACCCGGTCTACCCGGGCGCCCCCAGCGTCCCGGGCGCCCCGGTCAAGATCTGATCCTGAGTTTGAAGGGATCAGAAGCTAACCGAGACTGAGACGGATCGAGTGACACGTGGGGGGACCACCCCCGACGTTCCGGGCGCCCCCAGGGCCTATAAAAGGGCCCTCGACCCCAAGCTTCAGAGTATCACATCTTCCAACGCTGTAACGTTCTTCTGCTCCTGCGCTTCACTCCAGAAACCTTCCAACTTAACACGAAAGCGCCGACGACGTCCCTCTGCTCCGAGAAACATCCCATATCGGACGTCGGTAACGAAGAACTAATTTTTTATTTCCGTTATACTACTACTGTACTAGAACTTTAATCTTTTGTAAGAATCTTTGCGCGATTATAGAATTGCCCTCAGTAAACGGTCAACGACCGTGGGCCTTGGAGTAGGAGTCGACCCAGGCTTCGAACCAAGTAAAATCGATCGTGTCTCTGTGTGATTGTGTTTTCTTAATTTCCGCTGCGTACTTGCTCTAAGTTTTTTCGAAAAACGTTAACGATATTCACCCCTCCCCCTCTATCGTTTCTCTCGATCCAACAACATTGAGATGTCCGGAGATAAACATGAATGCTAGTTAAGGGAACTAGTTCATTGGAGTGACTGGCTGTAAAACTTCATATGGTAGTCTACATATAGATATGTCAGTGAAGTTCTTACTGTAGCTTAAGTGCGATGTTCCTTTGACTTGCGGTGTTTAAGTCATCTTGGTCATAGAGACTTATACTTTGACATCTTAAGCAAGCGTCTCCAAGGAGGTGTGGACCAAGGATGATTGGGTATAAGCCGAAGTGCCCGAAGATGTTTGAACAACCTACAAAGGATTCACCACTCCTTGCGAGGAGATGTATACCCGAGGCCTATCTTCGGATTATTACTCGAAGCCTCTGGCCAGAGCATGACATGTTCAGAGTATGAATCTCTTAAATACATTAGAGTAATTAGAATCCGTAGGAAGAGAAAACGTTACTTGGGCTAGGTGTGACGTAGTCAGCCTAGTGGGGACTGACACACATAGACTATGTCCTGAACCAAGTGGGTATAAGATGGAGAAGGGAATGGGGCACGATTCATTATAGCTGCTGAAGGGTTTCAGAATTGTTTCTGAGGTCAACCGTTGATCTTTCGATTAATTGGGGATCATGATGTACTACTAGGTGCCACTCATGATCGTTCTATAATTAATTGATTAATTATAGACGGCCAACATAAATCGAAAGCCTATTTAGTCACACGCACTACGAGTAATCCGAGGGATTTAAAATGAGTTGAAAATTGGATTTTCCAATCAATAGAGATTAAGTTTGGTTGAGCCAAATGATAAGTCGAATCTGAATTTTTCAGAGACGCATCGGAAGCGTAAAATGGCTAAAGTCTTTTAAAGACTTAATAGATGAATTAAATAAGTTTAATTCATTGGGGCTTGGCTTGGATGGGCCGGCCAAAGAGGGCCTCCATCCTCTTTGCTTGGCCGGCCACAACAAAGGGAGAGAACCATGTTTTTGGTTCAATTTATAAAATAAACCAAATATGGTTTGTTTTATAAAATTATGGATGATATAAATTTCTATATAATAAACCAAGGTTTGGTTTATTTTTTATGGAAATTAAAATGAATCATGGATTGGTTTATTTTATAAAATCAATCATGGATTGATTTACAATGATAAGGAAATTTATTCCATAGGAGAGAAGAGACGTGATTGATTTTTTATCATGAATTAAAATATGATTTTAACCATGATATAAAATCAAACTTGGCATGATGAAATAAGTTATTCCATATTTGAGAGGCTTGATGGTTGAGAGGCCACTATATAAAGGACCCAAGGCAAGGTTTGGGTGACAATCATAGAGATGAAGGCATAGACTCTCTCCCTCTCTTTCTCTCCTTCTCTTCTCCCCTTCTTGCCGTGTGCCAACCAGCCCCAAGAAAGAGCACCAGCCGGCCGCCCCTGCCCTTTCCCTGCCGACCACCACCTGCTGCCGGAGAAGGAAGCTCCGGCCATCTCTTGGCCGGAAGAAGGTGCTGCCGGAATTAGAGTTTGCCGCAAGGATCATTTTGCCGCAAGCCTATTCTTTTGCTTTTCCGGAATTTTGATTCCGGCCATTCTTTTGTGGTTAGTCTTCCGACTTCTCTCTTGGTTTTTCTTGTCGTATTCTTGAAGAATCTAGTAGTTCTCGAGAACATGAAACTCGTGGCTTTGCGAAGTCATCCCGAAGACACTCAGCGTGGACGCGAATAGAGGCGGATCTTCCAATGGACGCTTACGGTTGGATCTCGTCCCTTCCTTCGAGTTACGCGAGGTAATATGTAAATTAGTTTATGTTTCTGTAAAATTTTAAATATATGATCATGTCTACACAAGATAAAATTGCATGCTTAGATGTGTGGTTAAATAATTTGAGAAATTATTTATGCTAAACCTTCCGCTGCACGTAATTAATTTTTAAAATTACGAACCCGCATCCATGTCAACATGCACTCAGTCCCAATAGTGGTATCAGAGCCGAGGTTTGTGTTCGACATAATCATATAATTGTTTTGCGGAAAGCTTTATCATGATCTCAATTTTGAAAAATTTTCAATTATGGAAACTTTCCAATTATAGTAAATTTTCGATTTAGGAATTTCAAAGTTTAGAAATCCTCATGAAATTTCGCAAACTTTTGAAATATCTCTGTTTCTGAAATTTTATGATAATTGTGTAAACATTCTATTTTTGGAAACTTTCCAATTTTGGAAATTTCCTATTTTGGAAATTTTCTAATTTTGGAAAAACATAAGTTTTCTTTGTACCAGAAACTTACAATTATTCTGAAAAACTTTTATTTTTGGAAACTTTCCATTTATGGAAAGCTCACAATTTTGGATACCTTCTTTCAAGAAAGTCTAGACAAATTATGAGAATCTTAATTGGCATTTAAATTTATAATTGGAAATTAAATTATTTACAAAATTTTTTATTTTGGATTGAGCCTCGGGGAGCCGTCCAATTTAAAGTTAGTTGTTATAATTAAATTTCCTAAATTAAATTTAAACTGTCAAATACTTATTTTGGATTGAGCCTCGGGGAGCCGTCCAAATTAAGTTATTGATATTAATTTTCCATAAATAAAATATGTGATCAAATCTTGGAAATTTTTGAGGTGATTCTCAGACGATAATTTCCTTATTTGATTTATGAGGTGATGCTCTTACATATTATTGTCTCCAAAATTAATTAGGAAAATTATTTCCTATAAAGTATATTTCCTTAAATAAGATTTTCATGAAAATAATATGTGGTTGAATTAAGGGAATCTGTCTCTTAATTTAATAAGATTTGATTTAGAGAAATCAAAATCTTAATCATATTATTTTCGAAATTGATTATGATAATTCAGGAAATTGTTTCCCAAAACAATTCCTTGAATAAAGTATGAAATTAGAATTAGGAAATCCGGTTCCTAATTCAATTAATGAGACTTGATAAATTAAGTCACATACGTACTTTATTAAGGAAATCGTTATAACATGACATAATTATATGTCATGAATGTGCATAAAAGAAAAGGATGAGACCCAAAACCCCTTACAATATATTAACGTCAACACCTTCCATTAATATGGTTAGAACCGGAGTTTTGTTTCTCGTTTGGGTTGATGGACACATTCATGCCCGGCTTGAACCTCAACATGTTCAAACCATGGAATTAGTTTATGATTAATATAGTTGGAGTAAGAGGTCAATCCTTAGTTTTAGTTGTTCGACACATCCAAGCCTGAATAAACGGTTGAATGAGCTCCAACCATATTAAAACTATTTCTTGATTAATGGGTCAGCCTTAAGCTTGGAGCATCGATTTGTTGTGCCATAGCCAAGGTCGATGTAAAGAGAGGTGCAGTTGGGTGCTATGTATATTGTTGCATACTTGTTAATGAGTTAACAACCCAATGATTTATGCAAACATTTAATTAGTTGATAGCATAATGTGATAGTTACATATGTATAATATGTAATCGGTATAATTACCTACCTTCATAGCTAAGAATAACTTGATGGACTCTAGCCATGGTTGTTCTTATCTATGGTTGGATATCAACCTATTTGGAGATGTTCCTACGATCTCCCGAATTGATAAAAAGAGTTATTCAATTCGAAAAATAAATAGGATTTAATTAATGTATATTGATGCATTCTTTATCATTCTCATCACATAACCTCAATTTGTATTTCTAGGATAATCACCTGATCATGTCTTCTCTGAATTTGCGTTCCATTTTGGACACCAATAAGCTGACTGGGCCAAACTTCATGCACTGGCTTCGAAACCTGAGGATAGTCCTCAAGGCAGAAAAGCTTGCTTATGTCCTTGAAGAACAACTTCCCAACCATCCTCCTGAAGATGCAACTCCAGACCAGTTAGTGGCCTATCAGAAACATCTGGCCGATTCTGAACTTGCGAGTTGCATCATGCTGGCTGCTATGGTACCTGAGCTACAAAAGCAGCATGAGCAATATGGATGCTCATACCATCGTCTTCCATCTTCATGAGCTGTTTGACGAGCAGGCGAGATCCGAAAGGTTTGAGGTCTCCAGACTCCTCTTCACCTCTAAGATGCAGAAAGACACTTCTGTTTCACAGTTTGTGTTGAAGATGTTGGGGTACATTGAGCGACTAGGTACACTCGGATTTGCAATGGATCACGAACTAAGTATTGACTTAATTCTGCATTGTTTGCCCAAGAGTTACTCACAGTTTGTGATGAACTATCGGATGAACAAACTGGAGACTACCATTCCTGAGTTGCTTAACCTGCTGAAGACTGTAGAGCCTTCTATAAAGCAGGATCAGAAGACGGTACTGTTAGTTGGTTCCTCAAAGAAAGGCTCTAAGAGGAAGCCCAAAGAACAAAATAAGGGAAGGAAGAAAAAGGCCAAAAAGATTGAAAAGGCACCAAAAGGCACTTGCCATCACTGCGGCAAGGAGGGCCACTGTCGAAGAAACTGCAAGGTTTATCTTGAGTCCATAAAGAAGAAGGCATCCGATGCCCCATCCTCTTCAGGTATCTTCGTTATTGAATGTCACTCTATTTCCTCGGACACCTGGGTACTTGATACTGGGTGTAGCTCACATATATGTAATGACATACAGGGACTAAGGAATAGAAGAAGACTCATCAAGGGAGAAGCGAATTTCCGAGTTGGAAATGGAGCAAAGATTGCTGCTGTTGCCATCGGAACATATTTGCTAAAGCTCCCTACTGGACTTGTCTTAGAATTGGATAATTGTTATTTTGTTCCTTCGTTAATAAAGAACATTGTATCTATTTCATGCTTGAATGAAAAGGGTTATCATTTAACTTTTAGTAACAATTGCTGTTACATAACTTTAAATGGTGTTCTTTATGGGACCGAAACTTTATGCAATGGTATCTACACGTTAGATTTATCCGGCGACGTTTTCAATATCGAAGTTAGCAACAAACATGCTCAAATAGATAATCAAATAAACTCCTATATGTGGCATTGTCATCTTGGCCATGTAAGTAAGAAACGCATGACCAAATTACACCGATGTAGAATTCTGGAATCATTTGAACCCGGTTCATTTGATACATGCGAATCATGCTTAAAAGGCAAGATGACCAAATTACCCTTTTCCGGAAAAGGTAAACCAGTGGGAGAATTGCTTGGTCTAATACATACTGATGTATGTGGACCAATGTCAACTCTTGCACAAGGAGGCTATAGCTACTTCATTACCTTTATCGATGATCACTCACGATTCGGGTATGTGTTATTAATGAAACACAAATCTGAAGCTTTTGAGAAATTTAAAGAGTTCAGAAGTGAAGTAGGGAAACAACTTGGCAAAAGTATTATGATACTTCGATCCGATCGGGGTGGTGAATACTTAAGTCAAGAGTTTCAAGATTATCTTAGGGACAATGGGATATTGTCTCAATGGACTCCGCCATATACACCACAGCATAATGGTGTATCTGAGAGGCGTAACCGAACCTTGATGGACATGGTTAGATCTATGATGAATCATGCAACTCTTCCAATATCCTTTTGGGGCTATGTGATTAAGACAGCTGTTTACTTACTAAACAGAGTCTCGACCAAGGTAGTCTCTACTACTCCATATGAGACGTGGAATAGTAAGAAACCTCATTTATCTCACCTAAAGATATGGGGTTGTCCTGCTTATGTAAAGCGGACTGTATCAGACAAATTGGATGTTAAATCTGATAAATGTCTATTTATTGGATACCCTAAGGAAACGATAGGTTACCAATTCTATCATCCCTTGGAACAAAAGGTGTTTGTTTCAAGGCATGCTGTATTTCTAAAAAAGAATTTCTTTTACAAGAAAACAGTGGGAGTAGCATTGAATTTGAAGAAGTTCAAGAAACTCCAATAGACATTACAGAGACAGCTAGTCTAGACCCACAACCAATAACTCATAATGATGAGCTATCAGTTGAACCTAAAACAACACCACTTCTTCGTAGGTCTGATAGGACACGCAATATTCCAGAGAGATATGAATTTCTCATAAGTGAATCAATGAGGTGTTACTCATTAACGATGACGAACCTATCAGTTATGAAGATGTTCTGAAAAATTCAGAAAGGGATAAATGGCTTGAAGCCATGAAGTTGGAAATGGATTCCATGTACAAAAATCAAGTATGGGACTTGGTTAACCCACCTGAAGGGATTAAGCCCATAGGGTGCAAGTGGGTTTTCAAGAAGAAAACCGACATGGAAGGTAATGTTGTTACCTTTAAGGCTAGATTAGTGGCAAAAGGATATCGTTAGAAACAAGGAATTGATTATGACGAAACCTATTCGCTAGTAGCTATGCTTAAATCCATTCGGATTCTCCTGGCCATAGCAGCTCATTATGATTATGAGATATGACAAATGGATGTGAAAACAACTTTCCTTAATGGAAACCTGCTTGAGGATGTATACATGATACAACCTGAAGGTTTCACATCGGTTAATAAAACCAATGTATGCAAGCTTCGACGATCCATATATGGACTAAAGCAAGCATCCAGGAGCTGGAACATCCATTTTGATGAGACAATCAAAGAGTTTGATTTCTCACAAAATCCTGACGAACCTTGTGTGTACAAGAAGGTTAGTGGGAGTGCAGTCGTATTCCTAGTGTTATATGTCGATAACATATTACTTATAGGAAACGATATATCAATCTTACAGTCAGTTAAAATTTGGTTGTCCAAAACTTTCTCCATGAAAGACCTGGGAGAAGCAACCTATATCCTTGGGATTAGAATCTATAGAGATAGATCAAAACGGTTGCTTGGTCTTTCGCAGTCTACATATATAGACCGAGTGCTAGAAAGGTTTAGCATGTCGGAATCCAAGAAAGGTTATCTTCCCATCAGGCATTGGATCAACCTTTTGAAGTCTATGTGTCCGCGCACAGAAGACGAGAGGATTTGCATGAATAAGATTCCTTATGCATCCGCGATAGGATCTATAATGTATGTTATGTCATGTACTAGGCCCGATGTATCGTATGCTCTGAGCATCACAAGCAGATACCAGTCTGATCTAGGAATGGATCATTGGGTGGCTGTCAAGACAATCCTCAAGTACTTAAGAAACACTAAGGATGTGTTCCTAATATATGGAGAAGGTGATATGGTAATACGTGGGTATACAGATGCCAGTTTCCAGACAGATAAGGATGACTCCAAATCTCAGTCCGGATACGTATTTATTTTGAATGGAGGCTGATAAATACTATTTTATTGATTATTTGAGCTGCTAAAATCCATGTTTGATCTATGTTTTTATTGTCAAAATTGTGAAATTGCCCTAGGTTTTAGAACCTACCTTTATTTTGGACTTAATTGCAAATATGCAAATTTTTGGATTATTTTGGCCACTAAATTCTTGATCTATTTTTGTAGGCATCAAGGTTCAAGGATCTAGGGCATATTGGGTCAAACTCGAGTCAGAAGTGACCCGGATCAGATTATCAAGATTACGATTAAATCTGGGTCGTTCGATTCGAAAGCGGCTAGATCTGATCCATCCGGGATGATCTGAAGCCATCCGAGCTAGGGCTAGGGTTGATCAAGCACCCTGATCAAGATCTGAAGGTTTCATCACAATCAGAGCTCAATCAACCGTTGGATCAAGCTTGGAGGGCTCTAGAGCGTCCAATCACAGATAGAGTTGATCTGGACCATCCGTTGCATATCTGGAGGATCTGAGCTACCACAAGGCAGATCCTGACCCCAGATCATCATCATAAAAGTTTGGCTCAAATCAGACCAAGATCAGCCGTTGGATTGAAGCAAATCAATCTGGACCGTCCATGCTTAATTACTTAAGGAAATTTTTCCGCAGCTCTTCCCTATCGCGTCTTCACCGCTACAGTGTCTTCCTTCCGTGTGTTCTTCGTGTTCTTGAGTTTTTCTCTTCATCCGAAGGCGTGATCACTCGATTCTTGATTCAGAGCTAGTGCTAGGTCGTCGAGGAAGCCATCAGTGGAGTTTCTGGATCAGATTTGCTCAATATACAGTGCTGTTGAGAGGTTTTCGCAGTTCTGGTCACTTGGCATCTTTGCATCTGCTGTGCTCGATTTCATTCCAACTGAGCTATCTAGAGGGTTTCCCTAGAGAGTTTAGATCATCATCCATTCATCTTCGCACACCGACGCAGCCGAAATGAAGATTCCGAGTGGAAATTTCAGAAATGATGCAATCTGAACTTGATTCATTCGCAGATGGAGTTTTCCCCACGATTTGCTGAGTTTGTGGGTCCAATGCTCTCCCTTGCTTGACAACCAAGGAGTACCTGAGCTGAAGAAAGGATCGAGGAGTAGTTTCTTTAGTTTGATTTCTGTTTTTGTAGCAGTTTTGTTTCTGCCGCACTGTTTATTCTGAATTTCTTGTTCAGCTACTTTAATTTCCGATTTTTAAGTTCTTAGCTGTAAGTTAGTTTAAATTCTGCAAGTAGAGTAAGATAGGAACTTGTTTAGTGAATCAATAGATCAAATTTCAGCTCATTTCTTAGTTAAATTGCTGCGTGCCAATTCCAAGTGTTGCGTGCCAAGTTCAACTCTGTTTTGTTTTCTTTCTTGTGGTTTCTGAATTTGCCTTAGATTTTTGAGTTTCTTAGTAGTTAATTCCTGCTTTAGTAGTAGATAGATAGTGTGTTTGGTTTAAAGTAGCATTGGCTTTAAGTTTTGTGCATCAATTCCATTGTTGCTTGCCATTTAAAGTCTGAAAAAAATCAAATCTGTTTTCTATTTACTCCATTTCCGAATTGGTGTTTCTTTAGACTTGCTTTCAGTTTCGATTCCTTACCTTAATCTTACTTAGTTCCTTCTTAATTCCATTGTCTTCCAATCGAATCACTCAGCTAAAACAGTTTAGCTAAAAGATTACTCATTTCTCAATTTGGAGAGAGTTTTTGGCACAAGGAATTCCTACTTGCGTGCCAACTGAATTGCAGTTTTTGAAATCTGAAGTTAACTTGGTTTTGTGGCATATGTTTGTGTCTGAATTCAATAAACTTGCACTCACTCAGTTTCGAATCTTGTTGGCAGTGGTTGGGTTCCAAAACCTTTAGCTAGTTGAGTTGCCATTGCTTGGTTGAGTTCTAATTTCGCATGATACATTATTGTCTTAGCTTAATTATTTCTGAAAACTACATCACTGTTTTTACTTCATTGTTTAGCATTCCCTTTTAGTTTTAATTCAGTTTAAGTTGCTGCATAGTAGTTCTTAAATTTCTTGCAGTTTGGTGTTAAGTGACCTTTCGGCAGTTACTTGTAGTGAATTCCCTTGGATTGCTTAACATTGACTGAACTCTTTTAGTTTGCATTTGGCTTGCATTTAATATCAAATTGTTTTCCGATTGTGTTTCATTGAGTTTTCCTTCCAAATTTATAAACCAAAATCCCATTACTTATTTGAAACCCCAAAAACGACACATAACTACAAGTTTGAATCAAGCACGACAACTAGCCCCGAGAAAAATACGACCTGTGGCCCCTTTGCTACATTTTTATACTTTTGCTTGTAAAAGGGTTTTCAGCATTTCATATACAGTTAAATTTGAGGCCTACTTTCGTGACACATAGTTTGGGCCTGTCAGAGGCGCAATAAGTTGGAAGAGTTCCAAGCAAGATACCGTAGCGGATTCTACCATGGAAGTGGAATATATTGCAGCTTCGGAAGCAGCAAAGGAAGCAGTCTGGATCAAAAAGTTTGTCTCAGAACTTGGTGTGGTTCCAACCATTGATGAAGCAATACCGGTTTACTGCGACAATAATGGAGCTATTGCACAAGCAAAGGAACCAAGGTCTCATCAGCGATCCAAACATGTGCTTCGCCGCTATCATCGGATTAGAGAGATTATAAGTAGGAATGATATACAAATTGAGAAAATTCTCACTAAAAGGAATTTAGCGGATCATTTAACTAAGGCCTTGCTCAAAGCAAGTTTGAGGGTCATGTTAGAGCCTGTGGTATTAGGTACCATAGCGATTGGCATTAGGCCAAGTGGGAGTTTGTTAGTGATATGAGAGAAGTGTCCTAAGACAATCGTCTTATGATTGTAATCATTTATTCTAATAAATGAATATTCACTATTTGAGTATAAATGTTTGTGTATTTGATTGAGATCTTAAACTCATTTACTGAATGTCCGCAATACAATTCACAGCATGAGAGAATTTGTAATGAATTCACAACTAGTGATTATCTCTACATGTACAATTGCGAAGTATTGAAATTGTCCCTAGTCGATGAATTGATAAATACGGACACTATCAATTCTGTTGAGACTAGCATGGGTTATTCTCTAATCAGCTGATTCTCACTGGCTGATGACATTGAGATGTCCGGAGATAAACATGAATGCTAGTTAAGGGAACTAGTTTATTGGAGTGACTGGCTGTAAAACTTTATATGGTAGTCTATATATAGATATGTCAGTGAAGTTCTTACTGCAGCTTAAGTGCGATGTTCCTTTGACTTGCGGTGTTCAAGTCATCTTGGTCATGGAGACTTATACTTTAACATCTTAAGCATTGGAGTGACTAGCTGTAAAACTTCATATGGTAGTCTACATATAGATATGTCAGTGAAGTTCTTATTGCAGCTTAAGTGCGATGTTCCTTTGACTTGCGGTGTTCAAGTCATCTTGGTCATGGAGACTTATACTTTGACATCTTAAGCAAGCATCTCCAAGGAGGTGTGGACCCAGGATGATTGGGTATAAGCCGAAGTGCCCGAACATGTTTGAACAGCCTACAAAGGATTCACCACTCCTTGCGAGGAGATGTATACCTGAGGCCTATCGTCGGATTGTTACTCGAAGCCTCTGGCCAGAGCATGACCTGTTCAGAGTATGAATCTCTTAAATACATGAGAGTAATTAGAATCCATAGGATGAGAAAACGTTACTTAGGCTAGGTGTGACGTAGTCAGCCTAGTGGGGACTGACACACATAGATCATGTCCTGAACCAAGTGGGTATAAGATGGTGAAGGGAATGGGGCACGATTCATTATAGCTGCTGAAGGGTTTCAGAATTGTTTCTGAGGTCAACCGTTGATCTTTCGATTAATTAGGGATCATGATGTACTACTAGGTGTCACTCATGATCGTTCTATAATTAATTGATTAATTATAGATGACCAACATAAATCGAAAGCCTATTTAGTCACACGCACTTCGAGTAATCCGAGGGATTTAAAACGAGTTGAAAATTGGATTTTCCAATCAAGAGAGATTAAGTTTGGTTGAGCCAAACGATAAGTCGAATCTGAATTTTTCAGAGACGCATCGGAAGCGTAAAATGGCTAAAGTCTTTTGAAGACTTAATAGATGAATTAAATAAGTTTAATTCATTGGGGCTTGGCTTGGATGGGCCGGCCAAAGAGAGCCTCCATCCTCTTTGCGTGGCCGACCACAACAAATGGAGAGAACCAAGTTTTTGGTTAAATTTATAAAATAAACCAAGTGTGGTTTGTTTTATAAAATTATGGATGATATAAATTTTTATATAATAAACCAAGGTTTGGTTTATTTTTCATGGAAATTAAAATAAACCATGGATTAGTTTATTTTATAAAATCAATCATGGATTGATTTACCATGATAAGGAAATTTATTTCATAAGAGAGAAGAGACTTGATAGATTTTTTATCATGAATTAAAATATGATTTTAACCATGATATAAAATCAAACTTGACATGATGGAATAAGTTATTCCATATTTGAGAGGCTTGATGGTTGAGAGGCCACTATATAATGGACCCAAGGCAAGGCTTGGGTGATAATAAAAGAGATGAAGGCATAGGCTCTCTCCCTCTCTTTCTCTCTCTCTCT
>JAGFNQ010005661.1:254909-288298 GCA_024364735.1 Boesenbergia rotunda
TAGACTGATGCTCGCATGCTGAACCCGGAGATAGCACTCAACGTGAACAGCGGGATGCACCGACCCCCAGACCAGCGAGGAGTTGGTCAGTAGTGCCCTAATCTCAGAGCACTACCTGAATAGCATCAAGGCACAGCAAGCACAGCAGAAGCCAGTCCTGATTGAGAACAAGACAATAGGAGGCCAGAAGCCTCAGCCAAATAGCCAGAACTGGAAGAACAAGAACCACAAAAGGAAGCAGTGGCCTGGCAGCCAGAAAGGAAAACCAGAGAATAAGCAAGCTAGGTATCCACCTTGTCCTAAGTGTGGGAGGAACCATCCAGGAACATGCCTTTTGGGTGTAACTGGATGCTATTCATGTGGACAAGAGGGACACAGATCCAGAGACTGCCCAAACAAGTTCAAGTACTTCCTCAGCAGTCCGTACAGTATGGAGGCCAGCCTCAGTTACATTACATGCCTACTATGCTGGAGGGACCTCAGATCAGTCAGGGAGGGTTGGAAGCAGCACCAGTTCCAACCAATGCCAGAGTCTTTTCCCTCACGAAGGAAGAAGCTGCCAGCGCCTCCACGGTCGTAACAGGTCAAATAGTTATTTTTCAGCATTTAGCTACTACACTGTTTGACACTGGGGCGACCCATTCTTTCGTATCAGTACCTTTTGCTAGTAAGTTACAGGTGCCTACAGAGAGTTGGGAGTCCAGATTCCTGACAACTCTCCCTTCAGGGGAAATCATGGAGTCCACCCAGAGGCTCCGGGCTGTGCCAATCAAGATTTCAGACCGAGAGCTATATGTCGATCTGATAGTCCTTGCGATGCAGGACTTCGACATCATACTGGGCATGGATTTCCTCAGTAAGTACAGCGCTTCAGTGGACTGCCGTAGAAGGAAGGTGGTTTTCAGCCCAGAAGGAGAACCACCATTCGAGTTTCAAGGAGCCCCAAGGAGGAAGACTCAGAAATTTCTCTCAGCCTTGGCAGCCCACCAGATGCTAGAGCAAGGGTGTGCTGGTTTTCTTGCACACATAGTGGAATCAGAAGCAAAGGAAGAACTCAAGCAGGAGGATGTACGGGTAGTCTGCGAATATCCAGAAGTGTTCCCAGAAGAATTACCTGGACTACCTCCCAACAGAGAAGTGGAATTCGAGATCGAGCTAGTGCCCGGTACCGGTCCGGTCTCGAAGGCCCCATATCGTATGTCTCCAGCAGAGTTGAAGGAATTACAAGAGCAACTCCAGGAGCTACTAGACAAGGGCTTCATTCGCCCGAGTCATTCACCCTGGGGAGCTCCTGTACTTTTCGTCAAGAAGAAGGATGGGTCTATGCGTCTGTGCATAGACTACAGAGCTCTGAACAAGGTGACCATCAAGAACAAGTACCCCCTTCCTAGAATAGATGATTTATTTGATCAACTCAAAGGGGCTACAGTGTTCTCGAAGATAGATCTGCGTTCTGGGTATCATCAGCTGAAGGTTAAAGAAAGTGACATTCCCAGGACGGCCTTCAGGACAAGATACGGCCACTACGAATTTGTAGTAATGCCTTTTGGAGTAACCAATGCTCCAGCAGTCTTCATGGAGCTGATGAACCACATCTTCAGGGAGTATCTCGATAAATTCGTCATTGTATTTATTGATGATATTCTCATATACTCACAGACTCCAGAGGACCATGCTACACACTTGAGGATAGTGCTGCAGATCCTTCAGCAGGAGAAGCTCTATGCAAAATTCTCAAAGTGTGAGTTTTGGCTAGATCAGGTGACCTTCCTAGGTCACATTGTATCCAAAGAAGGCATTCAAGTTGATCCAGCCAAGATAGAAGCAGTCAGCAACTGGTGTAGACCCAAGAATGCCAGTGAGATCAGAAGCTTCTTAGGCCTGGCAGGATATTACAGAAAATTTGTGGAGGACTTTTCCAGGATAGCCTCTCCACTCACAGCCTTGACCAGAAAGAACAAGAAGTTTGAATGGTCAGATAAATGCGAGCACAGTTTTCTAGAGCTGAAGAAGAGACTGACCAGTGCTCCCATCCTGACTGTTCCAGAGAGTGACAAGGCCTTTGACATCTACAGTGATGCATCCAAGATGGGCCTTGGAGCTGTCCTCATGCAAGATGGTAAAGTAATAGCATATGCCTCCAGACAGCTCAAGGACTATGAGAAGAATTACCCTACCCACGACCTTGAGCTAGCAGCTGTGGTTTTTGCACTGAAGCTTTGGAGACACTACCTGTATGGAGTGCAGTGCAGGATCTTCACAGACCATCAGAGTTTGAAGTACTTCTTCACTCAGAAGGACCTGAATATGAGGCAGCGCAGGTGGCTAGAGTTGGTCAAAGATTATGACTGTGAAATCCTCTACCACCCAGGTAAAGCTAATAAGGTGGCAGATGCACTGAGCAGAAAATCCTGTGCAGCATTGATGTCCCTATCATCACTGTCTCTACCACTTCAGAAAGAAATAAAAGATTTTGGAGTCGAAGTAATAGTTGGGCAATTTTCTGCATTGACCCTAGAGTCAACCCTGCTTAAAGATATACAAGAAAAGCAAGATCAAGACCCAGAGATCCAGAAGATCAAGCAGGGGATCCAAGAGGCAGAAAATTCAGAGTTTCGAGTATCAGACAGTGGCATACTCTATTTTGGAGACCGCCTTTGCGTCCCCAATGATGAGGAACTAAGAAAGAATATTTTAGAAGAAGCCCACAGTACCCCGTACTCTATGCATCCTGGTTCTACTAAGATGTATCAAGATTTAAAGAAAGGATTCTGGTGGTCTGGACTCAAGCGAGACGTGGCCAGATATATCAGTACCTGCTTGACCTGCCAGAGAGTCAAAGCAGAGCACCAGAGACCAGGAGGAGTTCTACAGCCACTTCCCATTCCAGAGTGGAAGTGGGAAGAAATATCCATGGACTTTATCACAGGTCTTCCAAGAACCACCCATGGACATGATGCAATCTGGGTGATAGTGGACAGGTTGACCAAGTCTGCCCACTTCCTAGCCATCAAGTTATCGCATTCAGTAGAGCAGTTAGCACAGATGTACGTGAGAGAAGTAATCAGGCTTCACGGAGTTCCGAAGTCGATCGTTTCTGACAGAGATGGGCGATTCACCTCCCATTTTTGGAAGTGTGTTCAGGACGCCCTAGGCACCAGACTTCAGTTCAGCACAGCTTTCCATCCCCAGACAGATGGACAAACAGAGAGAGTAAATCAGATTTTAGAAGACATGCTCAGGGCTTGTGCATTGGACTTTAAAGGTAGTTGGTGCAAATTTCTGTGCTTAGCTGAGTTTGCCTACAACAATAGCTATCAGGCCACCATCAGGATGGCACCTTATGAGGCATTGTATGGCAGGAAATGTAGATCACCCATATGTTGGCAAGAAGCTGGTGAGAAGAAAGAGATGGAGTCAGGACTAGACAGCCAGACTGAGCTTATAGATGAGACCACTCAGGCTATCCAGACGATCCGCCAGAGGATTGAGACTGCCCAGAGTAGACAGAAAAGTTATGCTGACACACGCCGTAGGCCACTTGAATTCCAAGTTGGAGATTCAGTATTTCTCAAGGTCGCTCCCATGAAGGGAGTGGTGAGATTTGGCAAGAAGGGAAAGCTGAGTCCTCGCTACATAGGACCCTACAGGATTATAAAGAGAGTTGGGAAAGTAGCCTATGAGCTGGACTTGCCAGAGGATATGTCAGCTATCCACAGTACCTTTCATGTCTCTATGCTAAAGAAGTGTTTCACGACCCTAGCCAAGTGATTCAGCCTCAGTCAGTACAGATCCAAGAAGATCTTAGTTATGAGAGCGACCGACACAGATAGTGGACAAAGCAGTTAAAAGATTAAGAAACAAAGAAGTGCCACTAGTGAAGGTCATCTGGCAGAATCAAAAGCATGAAGAGGCTACTTGGGAACGTGAGGACAGCATGAGAGAAGATATCCAGAATTATTCTAAGTTCGAGGACGAACTTTTTATAAGGTATGGGGGATTGTAACGCCCCAAAATTCCCATTTTTAGTTCTTAAAGTCCTTAGAATTATTTAGAAATGGTTTAGAAATATTCTAGATATTTTTAGGAATTTTTAGAGTATTTTTATGGAATTTTCCGAGTCCGTTTGGTATTTTTGGAAAAAGAAAAAGAAAAAGGAAAAAGCCAAAAATGGAAAAAACCAATTAAGTGCAGCGGGTGGCTCGAACCCGCGACCACCACGAGACCAAGGGAGCGCGCGCCAGCTGGGCTGGGGTATCAAGCACAACAAGGGACGGAGAGAAGGTTATTTAAGGAATGTTAGTTTAATCTGCCTCAAGTATAAATAGATAGTTAAAGAGAGAAATTTTATTTCTCTCCTCTCCAAACCCTCACGCCGACCACCTCTCCTCTTGGGCGACGCCGACCACCATCAAGGCCAAGGAGGGCCGGCCAAGACTCTTCTCCAAGAGATAATTCTATATTCGGGATCCCCGCGACGAGAGGAACGCGTAGACGTGAAGAATTCTCTGAGATCTCAAGTTTCTCCCGAGCTCTAGACATTAATCTTGGTTGTAAGTCCAAGATATCAATGTAAGTACTGCTCACCTGCAGTAAGAGGCGGTTTTTCCGCGAGAATTTCCTTTAAAAGTTTTTAAAAGTGATATTTACTTCTTGTTAAGATTTTTGCATGTGATCTTAGTTCATTATATGCTTATATATTTTATTGAGTGCCCTATATGAGATTAGGGACCAAGAAAAGCTATGAGAAAAGAAAAGAAAGATAAAGATAAGAAAAGAAAAGGCCAAGGCCTTAAGAAATCCCGAAAAGTCAAGACTTAGGGATTTTAGCACGCAAGGTGCTCCAGAAAATGCCAAGGCATTTACAGATAAGAAAGAAAAGTAAGAAAAGCTATTTTATTTTATAAGGCCAGTACCCGGCGTCCAAGGGCGTCGTTAAAGAAATCCAGGTGTCCAATTCCAAGGTCTTGGCCCTGGTAGACCAAGGTCTGCTCTATTAGGATTGGTGGCTCGCTACCCCAACCTTTTAGGGAACGCGCATATCAGATGGTACTTACGTCTTCAGTGGATCCAAGTGATTATTATTTTCAAGTATATGCTTTAGCAAAGTTTCGAAAGTTTTCAGAAAGTTTTCAAAAGCAAAGAATAGCTAAAGTTTCAATTTGAGCCAAGAAAAGTAAATTGAGATTTATTATTGCTTGAGTATGCATGTTTTGAGCTATACATGTTCTTAGTTTCCTTTCAAGCATATTAGTATCTCATATGATTTTCATATTGTTCTAGAAGCATGTTTGCACATTCGAGATTTTGTGAGCTAGATAGTACTTACTAAGCTTTTGCTTATAGATGCATTTCCTCTTATTGCAGATAAAGGTAAAGGCAAGCAATTCTGAAGGAAGACGACGAGGCGGTGCTGAGTAGAGTGTGTGTGGTGGCTGATTATGGAGAGATCCTTGAGACGAGACATTTTAGTTATTTGAATTGCAATGTTTAAGTTTATTCAAATTTCAAGTTCTTGCTTTATGGAGATTATGGAGTATTTGAGTTTTGGATAGTTTTATATGCTAAATTTCTTAGAGTAAAGATTCCATGTCATTTCCTTTAGCATATATATCCCCATGATTGCATTGGATGAGTAAAAGTGTGAGTAGTTAGAAATATTGATACTTTGTTAGAGAAAAAGGTGTTTGTGCCAAGATAGTATCAATTTTCCTTTTGAATCGAGTTTTATTGCTTAAAAATGTTTAGAAAAGTTGCAATCACATTTCATAATGCTTTAGCAAGGTCGTAGAACATGTATTTGGTGTTATAAATTCATAGAAGTCAAGATTGGTATAAACTCTATTGTTAAAGTTTATATAAACTTGTTTAGTTTATTTTCTTCCATAAAAGTCCTAAATTCAAGTTTATGGATTCGTTTGATTGGCTAAATTGTTTAGGAAACTGATATAGAGTATAGAAATGATGTCGTAGTTTGATATGGCTCGAAATTGAAGGAATGGTGGACTTGGAAAGCAAGGGCCGAAACCTGTAAAACTGATTACAGGCGTACCAGTCGACTGCCACGTCACCAGTCGACTGGTACAGGCAGTTTAAGAAGGGTAAGGCTGTTTTCAACAGGTATTAGCTATGGGATTTGAGAAGAAAGTATGGCATGGTATTATTATACATGATTGCTTAAGTTAGAATATAATTGTTAGCAGAATTTAAAGGAAAAAAAAAATAAGATTTCCGCAATTTTCTTTAGTCATGTATAAGAGTTGAGAAGTAGAGAAAAGTAACGATCCGTCTAAAGACAGTAAGAAGGCGGGTCGCTACACATTGGCACTTCAAAACCATCTACAACACTAAACCAATTCTCAATATCATTCATTAGATAATATTCCATCCTGCCTTTCCAATATGTGAAGTCATTGTCATCAAAAAATGGTGGTCGTGCGGTGCTATATCCCTCTTGAAATGCCATCTTGATGTTTCGGTCGACGATGAGTTCATCCCAAATGAACCGTGCTCTGATACCACTTGTTAGGACCTTGGCATTCTAGCTAGAGGGGGGGCTAAAAAGCTACTTTTCAATTTTGTCTACAAAGATGTTAACTAAAGCACAAGAACAAAATCAAAAGATAAAATAAACAATGAAAACCAATGCTACCTCCCTGATTTACTTGGTATCCACCTCCAAGAGGTGACTAATCGAAGGATCCACACCACACGCACAAGCTCCACTATGAACTTCTCCTTCAAGGTGGAGAAACCTTCACAAGATCTTCCCTTCCTCTTGTACAAGATGAAAATTAAAGTAGGAGGAAGAGAATGAGATTTTTGATCACTTAGAATAGGATCTTACACTTAAGAACTACAACCCTATTCTGCTCAAAGTCTCTCCTTAAATAGAGGAGAGGATTGTTCTTAAAACAGTCCAGTTCCAATGCCAGACGACTGCCCCAAGGGCAGTCGACTGGTCCCCAGCCAGTCGCTAGACAACGGCTAGCCCAACGACTATATTTTTGAACTGATTAATCGACTGGTGCCGAACCAGTCGACTGATCTTTCTGTGAGTTCTGGCAGTCGAATGCCCTTCCCGCAGTCGACTACCCAGCTTACACTTTCACTCAAACTCACTCCGAAGACCACCCTTTGTGTATGCCTTGAAGTCCACTACCTTGGCTCACCCCTTGAAGTTCTCTTCCTTGTCTTTCGTCCCTCGGATGCGCATATAAGCCCATGACTTGCCTCCATGTCATCCTTCGCGTATGCCCTTGAAGTCTACTTCCCCGGCTTTCCCTTGGAGCCTCTTCCTTCGGCTCTCGTACTTCATGTGTGATTCACCAAGTCCTGCATGACTCAAACACACATATCAAACCAACATGACAACCTAACTTAATCATATTGACACACACACATCAAAACCTATGATCCACTTGATCATACTTGGGTTGATTGCCCCAACATATTCAGTATTATGCACTTTATCAAGTCTTAGTCCGCTGGATTCTTCCACTTACTTCTCGTGATGTAGCGGTTATGAGAGTTTGCCATTCCTTCTTACTTTACTCCCTGATTCATCATCTTAATATAGACATCAGACTCTACATTTTCCAGACTATCATCTACGCATCTAATGTCTCTACCCATTTGAGAATTCGGACACCTTATTGCTGTTAGTGATATGAGAGAAGTGTCCTAAGGCAATCACCTTATGATGTAAACATTTATATTAATAAATGATAATTCACTATTTGAGTATACATGTTTGTGTATTTGATAGGATCTTAACTCATCTACTGAATGTCCGCCATACAATTCACAGCATAAGAGAATTTGTGATGGGATCACAACTAGTGATTATCTCTAAATGTGCAAATGTGAAGTGTTGGAAATATCCCTAGTCGATGAATTGATAAATACGAACATTATCAATTCTGTTGAGACTAGCATGGGTTATTCTCTATTCAGCTGATTCTCACTGGCTGGTGACATTGGGATGTCCGGAGATAAACATGGATGCTAGTTAAGGGAACTAGTTCATTGGAGTGACTAGCTGTAAAACTTCATATGGTAATCTATATAGATTTGTCAATGAAGTTCTTACTGCAGCTTAAGTGCGATGTTCCTTTGACTTGCGGTGTTCAAGTCATCTTGGTCATGGAGACTTATACTTTGACATCTTAAGCAAGCATCTCTTAGGAGGTGTGGACCCAGGATGATCGGGTATAAGCCGAAGTGCCCGAAGATGTTTGAACAGCCTACAAAGGATTCACCACTCCTTGCGAGGAGATGTATACCCAGGCCTATCGTCGGATTGTTACTCAAAGCCTCTGGCCAGAGCATATCATGTTAAGAGTGCTTGTCTCTTAAATACATGAGAGTAATTAGAAATCCAAAGGACGAAGAAGACACTACTTGGGCTAGGTGTGACGTAGTCAGCCTAGTGGGGACTGACACCATTGACCGTGTCCTAAACCAAGTGGGTATAAGGTGGTGAAGGGAATGGGGCACGATTCATTAGAGCTGCTGAAGGGTTTCTGAATAATTTCTTCTGAGGTCAAACCGTTGATCTTTCGATTAATTGGGGATCATGATGTACTACTAGGTGCCACTCATGATCGTTCTATAATTAGTTAATTATAGACGGCCAACATAAATCGAAAGCCTATTTAGTCACACGCACTACGAGTAATCCGAGGGATTTAAAACGAGTTGAAAATTAGATTTTCCGATCAAGAGAAATAAGTCGAATCTGAGTTAGTCAGAGGCGCAATGGAAACTAAAAATGGCTAAGTCTTTTGAAGGCTTTTTGGGCGAATTAAATGAGTTTAATTCGCGGCGGTTCGGGTTGGTTTGGCCGACCAAAGAGGGTGCCAAAACCCCCTTTGGTGGCCGGCCACAATAAGAGGAGAAAACCAATTAATTTTGGTTTAATTAATAAAATAAATCTAGTGCGATTTATTTTATAAATTATGGATAAAGAAATTTGTATAAAGAAATTTATATAAATAAAATTTATAGAAATTTATTCTTTTATGGAAGATTAAAATAATCCATGAATTGGTTTATTTTAATTTTATAAAATCAATTATGAATTGATTTTTTCATAATAAGAAAGTTTATAAATTTCTTATAAAAATTTATTCCATAATTTAAAGAGAAGAAGAATTAGTTTTATTATAAATTAGTTTATAATAAATACTCGGTTTAAACGGAATAATAAGAAAATTTATAAGATAAATTCCTTATAACTAATTTCGTTAATTCGGTTTAGAGGGAGACTTAGCAAAGGAGTTGCTACTATATAAAGGAACCAAAGGCTATCCCTTATTCCTAATCAAGAGATTAATTATTCTCTCCCTCTCTCTCTTAATCTCTCTTCTCCTCTCCCTCTCCCTCTCTTGCCTAGGGTCGGCGCCCACCCTAGAGGTTTAGGGCCGGCGCACCAAACAACTTCCCCCTTGAAGTTGCCGTGAGGTTTCAAGAAGAAGGAGAACCCAAACAAGAAGAAGAAGAAGCGGATAGCGACTCCTCTCTTCTCGGAATTCGATTCCGTTACTTCGTTGGTTAGTTTCCTATATTTTCTCTTGTTCATCTAGTTGTGCCTTCCGAGAATCTAGTAGTTCTCGTCGGCACAAAACTCGTGACTTTGTGAAGTCATCCCGAAGAGAACTCGGCGTGGACGCGAATAGAGGCGGAGCTTCTAAGGGACGCTACGGTTGGATCTCGTCCCTTTTCTTCGAGTTACGCGAGGTATAAAAGTAAATTAGTTTACTTTTCCGTAAAATTTTATTGTATGATTATGTCAACACACCATAGGATTGCATGCTAGATACGAAGTTAAAATAATTTAGGAAATTATTTTATGCAAACTCTTCCGCTGCACGTAAAAATTTTAAATTTTACGAACTCGTATCCTTGTCAACATGCACCCGGTCCCAAAAATTGCCACAACTTCACCGCAATATTCCATTCTTACGGATACGACATCTATGCTGGTGAGATTATCCCTATGACCAAGTTTGATGAGGTAGGGATTAGGAATTTCTCGTTAGTCACGATATACATCTCTACCACTGGGGTCATCTCATAGAGACGATAGGGAGCTCCGCCGTAGGATGATCTAGAGGACGATGAGGATGACGACTTCACTGCTGAGCTCAAGGCCCAACTAAAGCGGACACCGCCACCTCCCCCTCCTTTGACTATAGACGAGTGTTTTACTCGGATTGAGCAGGAGATTCACAGCTTACAGGAGGAGGTGGAGACCCTTCATGTGGAGAGGATGGACGCAGACCAGGCCAAGCATGTAGAGCTTATGGCTCTGCTTCATTCATGGCACCGAGGATCTTCTTCTTCATAGACTTGACTTGTTTTTGGTTCTGGTTGGATTAGGGACTGACTATCTGTTGATGTTTTGACTTAGTTGACTCTAGTGGACTTTGATCTTTGACCTGTCTTTAGTGTTTTTATTACTTAGTTGTGCTTAGTAGATTAGGTTTATGTATTTATTATTTTTGCTTAATCATTTTCTCTAGCTATTTTTAAAAAATTATCTTCTTTAACTGCTTTTCAAAAATCCATATTTTTAAAATCATTTTTTTTGAAAAATATTTTACTTATTTTCCAACTTAGTTTTCAAAAACTTATCCCCTTCAAAACTAGGGATTTCTTCATTTTGGACTTAACTTAGGCTTTACCCCTAGATTGCATGCTCCTATAGACTTAGAAGCTAGCATCTCACAAGTATATTAGGAATACCTTGCTTAACAACTTAAACTGGGTTAAGATGCATAGGTCTATATCTTAACTCAAGATGATTTAAGTCAATGCATCAAAAGTAGTTGGAGCAATAAATACAATTGAACATCAATCAAGTTTTGCTTAAAAAGTCTAACTTGATCAGACTACTTAACTATGCAAACCCAAGTAAAACCTACTATTTTATAACAGTTAATAAACAAACTGAGTTAGACAGGGGCCAAAGGATTTATTTTTTTTATTATTTTTTAAATTATTTTTCAAAAGTATTGCTTGTTTACTTTTGAATGCTTAGACTCAAGTCATTCTTGGACTAAAATAGGTGAATTAACATGATTTAAATTTTTATTTTTTGTTATTTATTGTTTGTCTATAACTCAAAATAGTTAATTAGAGCTTTTTACTTGCTTCTTAGAAAATATTTTGGAATTATTTTTAACTTAATTTTTTTTTCAAAATTCATGGGCTCTAATACCTATTTTTTTATTTTTTTCATTCTCCTTAACCAAATTTTTTTTATGGCAAAGGGGGAGAGTAGGGAAAAGTAAAATTTTCAAAGAATTTTTCTTCCAAAATTTTTTTTATATATGGCAAAGGAGGATAGTAGGGAAAAAGTTAATGTTAAAAGTTAAAAAGTTAATTTTCAAAATTTTTTTTCTAAGTATGCAAATGAATTTTAAGTTTTTAAAAATTTTTCCTTTGTACTCTGTTTTTTCAAAAACTCTAGTTTTTCAAAAAGAAAAAGTTAAAAATTTTTAAAGTGAACCTTTTTCCAAGTAATACTTAGAATTTTTCAAAATAATTAGGAAAATTTTTTAAATTGAAAATTATATGTTTTTTAAGCTTCAGGGGGAGAATTTGATATTAATGGGGAACTTCATGGATTCTTTCAAATTTGCAAGTTTTTTAAATTTGAACCCAAATTACAAATATTTCAAAACCTAACATATGAAGGGGGTGATTATTTATAAATGGTGAGATTTACAAGTCTATCTTTTGCAAATATTTCTAACCTTGAAAAACTTACTTTTACCGTGAAAAATTATTGAAATCTGTTTCTTTAAATGCTTTTATTATTTGCTTTAGATATATGTTTTAACTTAACTTTTGAACTAGGTTGCCATAAATCAAAAGGGGGAGATTGTTGGTGCCCGAAGCACCAAATCAAACCTGATTTTGATAATGGCAAAGGGTTCAAAGTTAAGTATATTTTATGATCTAACATGTTTAATTAAGTGTGCAGGAAAGTCTTTGTTTAACTAGGCACTAAGTCTTTGACTTGTAGGATTGAGCACGAAGTCCTGGTTGAAGATTGGGCACGATGTCTTGGTCGAGGACTGGGCACGAAGTCTTGGTCGAGGACTGGGCACGAAATCTTAGGTTATGTCGTTGGTCCCTCTTGTACCACCTCAATGGGCTTGTGGACATTGTTGGAGAAAATATTGACAGTGATCGAAGGTCGGTAAGAGGGGGGGGTGAATTGCCTCTGAACATAGAAAACTCTATCTTTTGTTTCGTCATAAACAAAGATGTTTGTTAGTTAACGTAAATAATAAATAACATTAAAAATATAGCAAATATAAAAGAAGAAAGCATTCAGAATTTTACTTGGTTTGCAACCAAGGAAGTTATTAATCCAAGATAGAATATAGCTCGTACCTCCTGAATAAACTCCTTTGGGCAGAGAAGCCTCTTACATAAGAAAAAGCTCAGAAAAGGAAATGAAAATTATGTAGAACTTGTTTGCTAATGCTTGAGATGAATGCGTGAATTGAAACTGAGCTCTAGAAACCTATTTATAGCCCCCGGACAAACTTATCCGTTTGTTGATGTGGCAGTACTGGGCCGCCCGAGAATGGTTTAGGTCAACAGTTGCTGACCAGTCTCCAGCGTGATTTCTGTCCAACTGGAGTTAGACTCACCCAAACCTAACTCCGACCTTTCGCTCCTCGAGTATCTTTCCTTCCAGCTTTTCGTCCCTCGGACGTCACACACGCCCTTCTCGCTCCACCGGTGTACTCTTTCGCAGCTTCCGCGTCCCTCAGATGCACTGAGCCAGTCGGCTCACTTCCTCGTGCAATCCTTCTCGTCCACTGTGTCATACACTCGACTTCCTCCGCTCCTAAGTTCCTGCACACTTAGACAGAGGGATTAAAAAATACCAGAACCTAACTTAAATCGGTTGACCACATCAAAACCAACCTGGGGTACTTACAATCTCCCTCTTTATGATGTGCATCAACCCGAGTTAAGTTAGGTGAAACAAACATAAACAAAATACGAATTAATATATAACAATGTAAGCACTTAAATTTTTTTTTGGAAAAATTAGTGTCTACCCCTTAATTTAATATTCTACCCCTTTGATTACATCAACAAATGAACTTAAAAGGTTAATGGAAAAATATTAAATTTTTAACACTATTTCTTGTAGTGTATGTTAGCAAGCTGATTAGGTCGAAACAACACTATTTCTAGGCATGTTTATAAAAGATTTCATATTGATTTTAAAAATAAGAAAATGTTTGAGTTTGATTCTTAATAAATTTGTAATATTTACAACCTGTAGGCTTCAGATGACTTTGGATAAAAATTATATTGGTGCAGTGTTTTAGGTCACTTTAATACTTTTTTTGAAGGATTACAAATTTTACATCGTCGACACATTGCGAAGATCAAAGAGTCACTCTCCAGTGATTTCATGGGCATACAAGAATTGCAACATATTTGTGAAATTTTAGTCAATATATTTGAAAGATGCGATTCAACATCGCAAGTTTTTAGATTCTCATGTAACACTTTTAGTTATGAATTGTAAACATGAACTATAGTAAGGTAAAATAGGGATACAGAGGGCCTGAAATGATTTAATTTCAGACTCATTTCAGTGATTTAATTTCAGACCTACCGAGGGCCTGAAGTGAAATCATTTCAGGCCCAACGAGGGTCTGAAATGATTTCATTTCAGGCCGTCGATATGCCTGAAATTATTTTCGTTCAGGCCTATGTTAGGTCTGAAAATATTTCATTTCAGACCCACGTTGGTCATAATCCATTGTATCAACAAAAAATAATTAGAGATTACCCTTCCAGAATTTGTCTGTCATAATTTTATTTATTATGCATTTCTAATTTATACTATACTTTATTTGTGATTTAACTTCATTTTCTTATCTTTATATCTTATTATCTATGGTAGTTTTTCCCCTACATTTATAATTGTATTTTAATATTTTTTATTTTTATTTCTGAGATTTAACATCTACAACCACTAATTATTTATTTAAAGTTTATATATTTTATATTTATATCTTCATATTTTTTTTAATCTTTATCTATATGTTTATATTATACATATTTATTTATAATTTAGAAAAGAATATTTCTAGTTTTATTAGCAGAGGGTCTGAAATCCTCTAATTTCATACCCATGTTGGGCCTGAAATCAGAGTATTTCAGGCCCTGATTTCAGGCCCAACGTGGGCATGAAATCAGAAGATTTCAGGCCTAACGCGGACTAATAGTTTTTTTATTTTAAAAATATTTTTTATAATATATAATTATGATTTATTAACTTAATTATTTATAGGCTAATCTTTTATATAATTCTATAAGTTTTGATAAATATATTTTATTGAAATACTCAGGTATGATCAAGACAGATTTACATTTATTTAAACTTGAAACAAGTTTAAATGTATCGTATTATCGGACAATATCATGGATACTACCTAAATACACAATACATAGCAAAATTCAATTCCTTGCAGACCATCAACTTATAATTTCAAAATTTGTTGTAATAGGATTTTTGTAGGTCCATCAGTGGGTTTCGGTGGAAACCCCATTGATGGACCTAGGATATTTGGATTTCTCAATACTCTGATATTACTAATTAGAGTTGAATTAGGAGGTGGTATTTGTGGTGTCCAAATTTAGTCTTAATGAATATCAATTAAGTTCTCATACTATATCAGTTGGCACAGAACGATGCTGCATCAGTTGGAAGCAGTTGACTTGTTTTTTCTCTCATCCTCATCTCCTTATTTTGCTTATCTTTATATTTTATTATCTATCTTAATTATTTTTTATATTTAAAATTTATTTTTATTTAAATTGTATTTATTTCTTATATTTTTACTTTATAAACTGTATGTATTTATTCATATTTTATATTTCTTTCTTTATAGTCATGTTTTCTTTATATCTTAATTTTAATTATAGTTTTTTGTAGTGTCCAAACTTATATTTTGTATTTCTTTCTTTATATCTTAATTTTCTTATCTTTATATCTTATTATCTATATTAGTTTTTTTTCATATTTATAATTTTATTTAATATCTTTTATTTTTATTTCTTAGATTTAACATCTATAACCACTAATTTTTATTTCTATGTGTTTATATTATACATATTTAATTATAATTTAAAAAAGAATATTCCTATTTTGGTTAGCAAGGGCCTAAAATCAGAGCTATTTTAATTAGCAGAAGGCCTGGTGGGCCTGAAATTAGAGGATTTCAGGCCCCAATTGGGTCTGAAATCTGATTATTTTAGGTGCAACGTGGACTCATATTTTTTTCCTATTTAAAACTATTTTTTAGAATATTTAATCATGATTTATTAATTATATATAGGATAATATTTTATATAATTCTACATCATATGACTAAATATTTTTTTATTGAAATAGTCAGGTATAATTAACACATGCTTATATTTGTTTAAACTTGATAAAAGTTTAAATATATCGTAGTATCGGACAATATCTAGAAAGCCCCTAAATACAAATGCATAGCACAGTTAGATTCTTTGCAACACCATCACTTCATAATTTTTGAATTTTACTTTCTATTCTATATTTTTCTTATAATTTTAATTATTAAACTCTAATTATTTATTTATAATTTATATTTCTTCCTTTATATTTATTCTTTATGTATTTGTATATTTTTATCTTTATTTAATCTCAAATTTTGTATTAATCTTTTGACAATAAATATTCGTGTATTCTGGACTGATATATGATCATATTCTGCTTACATTGAATTAAATTAGCTGAAATGTATCATACTATTGGAAATACCTATGGAAGTGATAATATTAAACACAACTAGTTTTTTTACAATACAATCGTTGTACTACCTACAAAATATATAGATCCACTTCTCTTACTTATAAAATATATACTTCAAGCAAAATATTCCAGCATACATATACCAGTAACTCAAGAATTTAGGGCTGGCGACATTCTACAAGTCTTTCAATAATAACCATGTTTTTTGCAGTGGTTGCATTTTAGTTTTACCTTCCCATTGTGTCTCACTCAATCAGTATCTTCTTTCGTCTACCGGGCTGCACAAGGCTACGAGGATATAGAACTATAATGTTATTTACACCTCTAGGTCAAAACTCCTTGCTTCGACAAAGGTAAATACGATCCATGTAAATGACATTCCAATTTTGTGAATAAAAATAATACTCACAATATGGGAGTGTATCCATGTTCCGGTGAATGATGACAACAATAGCATGTGAGTAAGAGAGTCCTGAATTTTGAAACTCCCCACATTGACAATATTTTTTTTCCTAATCAACAATGTACGAAGCGCCCCATATCATTACTTCCATTTCTGATTGAGAGTACGGGTGAACCTTATATGTTCTAGCTTTCTCTCTCCTTGAATTCATTTCTTTTATAGCATGAGGTGTCAAAGCAACATACCATTTTGAGACTTCCTCTCTACGATTAAAGAACCATTGAGCTAAATTTCTTCTTGTATTATAAATTAACTTGTTTATGGGAAGTTCACGTATATTCTTGAATAAAGCATTTAAACTCTCCACATAATTGGTGGTTAGCATTCAGTACATTTTCCCAGTAAAGTGTGCATTAGCCCATCTTTAGGGTTAATGTTCTGAAGCCACTTATGGGCATCTAGATGTTTTTTCAAGCATTGATTGCACTATGAGATCATATTGGAGTGTTGTGTTTGCTCGTGTTACTGCCCAAAATAAACCTAAAGCTGCTCTACTTCCAGTATCCGTTACCATATTACAAGACATGTGGTGGCAACAAAAAGCATGATGGGTGTTTGTGTACACTTTCCTAACTGTTGATATAATGTCACGATGTATATATGATACTATGGTCATTGACTATTCATCGACAGCAAAGAATCTTTTTGTATGCTCCAAAAACCACTCACATGCATACCCACATTCAACTTCAGCCATTCTAAAGGCAACTGGGAGAACATTGTCATTACCATCGATCACTGTAGCGATCAACAATACATCCGGATACTTCGCTCTTAGATGTGTGACATCAATTCTGATAAGTTTACGCAAATAAGACCTGAATAGCCTTCGACAAGCACCAAAACCCCAAAAACACTGCTGGAACTCATTATTACCATTCCTGTATAGTGCAACATAAGTTTCAGGATCCCTAGCTCTTAACTCACGCAGATATTGTGGAAGATCTTTATTTGCCTCATCATAATCTCCAACAACCTTTTTCAACTGTTTTTCCCTGGCTATGTATTATTTTTTGTATGATATGGTCACTCCAAACCTAGCTTTAATATCTGATATAATCATACTTAGTTTGTATTGTTAATTATGAGAAATTGCTCTTCAACAAAAGATGCAACAAATGACGAAGAGCATGCATAATGATCAATACTTTCCCTAATAGTTTCATATTGGTGTTCCTTTACATATTTTGTAACAGTGAACTCTACTTCCCCCAGGCAACTACTCTCCATGTACATGGTTGATTGAAGCACACTGCTTTAATTCTATTTTTTCGGGTGTTAACTGGGCTATATCTCATATGCTAAACCATGACATGTTTCACAAGTGCATTATTGAATTCTTGTCTAGATGGAAAAATTTATCCCACAAAAAAATCATACTCATCTCTTGCCTCTGCCTCTCCATTAACCCAACTAGCAATTGAGAATTCAAAACATAAGGATCATTAGCTATTGGAAACTCCTCCTCTAAGTCACTATACTGATATGGGGAAAATTCATATTGCTCAATTTGTATATCATCAGCTTAGAATTCTAGTACACTTATACTAGATTGTAATTCCTTTGCATTTCGGATTTCATAATCTTTCTCCTCACTCCAGGTTGACTCAAAGTATTCAACAAGTCCTGTAAAAGAATTTAGACACTCATCTTCTAAATTATTTGCTTCTTTATTTAAATCAAATGTCAAATTCCTTGTAATTCTATTACCACTATACTCGAAACATAATGGAATATTATTACTGGATATTTCTGCTCCATTCTACACGACAACATTATTATCAATGTATTCCATATCTATGAGAAAATTTCGTGAACAATATTATCATCTTTAAAAAATAAATTGCACTTAAATTTGGCAAACTTTCAAATTCATAATCAAGTGTTTCAGTAATTCAAAAAACAAATAAGCATCAATACAGATTCAATATCAGTACATCAGTGGGGACTAATATGGTATGATATCGACCCACGGTAGACCTGATATTAGATGATATTAGGTCCTCTTAGGGTCTGATATGATATGATATCAGGCCCGATGTCGTATTCAAGCATGAATTTATCTTAAGGTTAAACAAATTCTGAGAACCCTATTTACGTAATGCACGACACTGTCAGAGTCCTTCTCTAAATTAAAAATTAATAGGAAGAGTTCATCATATTCAAAACTAGGTTTGATACCATATCAAAGCAGAACATGGTCTAGCTGAAATACACCCTATAAGAACCCTTATACTATTTTTTTTATCGTATACATAAATTTTAAGTAGTCAATCATACATATATTATTAAATCTTTTTCTTCCTTCTACCAAACAAACTATTGCTTGAAGTTTCTCCTTCAACAGCTATCTTTCTCAACGATTCTTTTAAGTCGACTCTTTGAAGTCGCCTTTAGAATACACTCTCACTTTCAACTCCCTCTTTTGCAATCGTAATAAAATACAGTAAATGGTTCGTGATGAGTCGAGTTGTGTAAGACAGAAATATATATGTAGAATGAGAAAAAGGAAAATCCCTAGTGCATCCGAGCCACAATATCTTATTTTAAATTGAAAACTCTGAAAACTGGTTCGGATGTCTCGAAAAACTAACTGAAAAAGAGAATTATTGACAGGAGAGATATAATAAAAAAATGACAATTTTTAATGCCTCTTTGGTAAAAATTAAACCTCAAAATGTTTTTTTTTATAATTAAGATTTCTCACGTGTATTATTTGGTAAAATACGAGTTCCTATGGATCAGAGGCCGAAAGAACGTCACCTGGACAGGTAGAAATTAGGGTGTCAGGCGATCTGTCGGTTTGAATGCACATTTGTAACGGAAATATCGGCCCGGCTTCCGCCGTTTTTTCTATCGTGTTTTCTTTCCGTTATAAGCTTTGCCGCCTCCGCCTCAGGTCCGCCCAATATCCTTCGCCCATAGCCTTTCCCTCTTCTCTGATCTCGATCGATTCGATCGATCGGGCTGTAGAATTTTGAAGAAGAGACGAAGAAAATATGATCGGCGATCGATCGATCATGGCGAGGTACCGGACGCTCGAGGTGACATTGGTCTCCGCCAAGGACCTCAACGATGTCAACGTTTTCAGCAAGATGGATGTCTACGCCGTCGTATCCCTAGCTGGCGACCCTCGATCCGCCCAGCGCACTTCCACCGACAAGGACGGCGGTAAGAATCCCTCATGGAACGCTACCCTCCGCTTCTTCGTCCCCGACGACCTGGCTTCCGCTGCCGGCCTCGTCGTCCACGTCGTCCTCAGATCTGAGCGCGCCCTCGGCGATCGAGACATCGGCGAGGTACATATCCCCATCAAGGAGCTCCTCGGTTTAGGGAACACGGCATTGCCTCAGTACGTCAGCTACCAAGTCCGAAGGTCCGACTCTGGTAAACCCAAGGGCGTTCTTAACCTCTCCTACAGGTTGCTTGAACCTTCCGTCCCCTCTAACAATGCGATCTCCCCGCCGAATCCCGTCGAGTACCTTGCCGCTGCGCCGCCTCCGCCTGCTGGCTACCCCGTGCCTGGGACAGATCACAAGCCTGTAGATCCGCCACCGACAGCGTGCCCTACCCCAGGGACCAGCACCACTGCATACCCTCCGTTGGGGAAGGACTCCATGGTCGGCGAGCCCGTCACCGCTTACCCTGCGCCGGGTATCAGCAGCGCCGCTTATCCCTATTCAGCACCCGCCTCCGCCCATCCACCGCCGGGTCCACTTGGAGCTTACCCACCTTACGGCGCTCCGCCACAGTACGGCTACGCCCCTCCTCCATGCGGATTTGGGTATCCGCCTCCGCCCCAATATGGCTACGCACCTCCTCCGGCGGGGTACGGATACCCGCCTTTGCCGCAGTACGGTTACGGGGCCGCTGCACCTCCAAAGAACAGCAAGTTCGGGGCCGGACTGGGTGCGGGTCTTCTAGGCGGCGCCCTCGGCGGCCTCCTAATCGGTGATATGATATCGGACGCATCCGCATACGAAGCGGGATACGACGCCGGCTTCGACGACGCCGGCTTCTAAACATTGCGCCATTGATCCAGACTACACCGTTTACTTTGCTTGCTTCGTAATTCGGAGTTTTCGTTCGTTCTGAAAAAAATTCGATTTTTCTTCTTTTATTTCCCTTTCTTTGTTAAATTTTTTATGGATCCACTTGTATCGCTCCCTTGTATAATGTAATTCTCTCGTTTGATATGTATTTGTCACTTGTATCGCTCACTTTCTATTTGTTTATTTTATTTTATAATTACTTGTATAAATAAATAAATAAGAAACTAGACGAATAAATCCTTTATTCTTATCAAGGAATTGCAAGATTATCAATTGTTGTTTATTCATGTATTTTATTTAAAGGATTGTTTATCAACCGTATATATAAGTACTTTTTAATATCTAGCCATTATATTTGTCATTAGCCCTTGTCCATTTTTCTTTGCTAATTTATTCTTCATACATTTACTTTTTCTACGAGTCAAATACCATGGTCTCATCATCCAAAGTCTTAAATGGGGAGCGGGTGGCTAGGTAGTTTTAAAATGAGAAATGATCGTCTTCAAATTTATTTATTTTGTAAAATTTATTAAAATTTGTTTATTAAAAATCTTACCAAATTTATTTGAGTGATCTTTTAATTGAGTTCAATTATGGACATTATTATTTTTATATTTTCGATAAAGTGTTTAGATAGAAATAAAATGCTTTAGGTTTAGTAAGGATATAATATATAAAATTTAAATTTAGTAATATTATATATAATGAGATTATTATTGATATTATGACTCATGCGAGCTAGATGGGGTGAATAAGTTTGATCGTTTCGTTTTTGATCTTGTGCTAGTCTACAAAGGTTAATATGCAGCAAAAATAAAATATAACAAAACAATCTAAAAACATGCACAACAAATCGATTTTATTTAATTCCCTGCCTCCCAAGGCAACAATTCTAAAATATAATTCTCGCAATCTACCACCACTGTCCTTCTCCTTCTAGAATATCTTTTGGAGGTGGAGAAGTTTCTTATAACACCTATTATTACAAAACAACACAAAAATTGAAATACAAAACAAATATACAAATACAAATGGAAGTTATAAATTTACAAGTGAACTTTGCTTTGGGTCACTGTTTGTCATTTTGGATTGCCTCTTGATGGTAGGAAATGCAGCAGCACTTCGCCTCTAACCCTTGATCAAGAATCAACGTCGAAAATCTTCTCGAAACCCTTCTTTTATAGCCTTTAGGTTGGGGTTGATTTATATTTATCAATTGACTGATCTTATCCATAAATCGATTGATCCACTGTAAATTCAAACATTGCTATAACTTGTCTGCTCAACTACTCTATCTAATTCAACATCAGTTGATTGAACATTAACATTAGTCGACTGTTACTTAATTAATCAAATCCAAAAGTCAAGTTTTGAGCATCTTGTTAACTCTAACAATGACATCAGTTGACTGATATACTCTATCAGTTGATTGTTATGATTAGTCAAGTTTTTTAATCAATTTCTGAAGCTTTTGTTCGCTGCTACAGTGCCATTAGTAGATTGATCAAACTTATTAGTCGACTTTTACTATAACAAATTATCGTCCAAAGTTACTGTAGCAGATTATTATATCATAGTTATTATAGCAAACCCTAAAAATATATCAAATCATAATTTCGGAGTTTAGAGTCCATCGGTCTATCGATATACTATATTGATTGACTAATACTCATGTTTCAATCTTATGAAGACTGAATTCTTATCTTGCCTAGTATCTAATTGACCTTAACCTAGCAAGACTTTTTTTGCTCAACGTCCAATTAACCTGGACCTATTGAGACTTTTCGTTGTCTAGTATTTAGTCAACCTTGACCTATTGAGACTTCCTTATCGCCTAACATTCAGTCAACCTTGACATACCAGGACTTCATTCCTCATGCGAACACCCTATTAGACTTCCAACCGTCAAGTGTCCGGTCAACCTTGGCTTACTTAAACTTTCCTTTTGCCAACTAGCATATTGATCAAACATCGAAACTCAAACTTGAGTCACATCTATTAGAACCTGTGCGAGTTAGACAGGGGTGGGGTGGGGGTGGGGGGTGAATAGCTCTAATCGCTTCTCGTCTTGATCTCGTGCTCATTGTTTGAATGCATAGCAAAAACTTGTATCCAAAATCAATGCCACATGTACAACTCTAAAATTTACTTGGTATCCATCTCTTAAGCAACTAATCCAAGGCCTACTCCTAGTGATTTCCTTCCACTATGAACTTTCTCCTTCTTGGAAACCTTTTAGAGACAGAGAAACCTCTTACAAGAGCACCACAATGCAACAACAATACAAGATATAAAAGCAAATACAAGAATGTAAACAACTAGACATTAATATTTCTTTTGATCACTGTTGATTGCTTAAGAATGTCTCTTGTTGATCCAGAAATGCACTAACACTTCATCTCAGAATCTCTAAGAAGTGACTCCTAACCTCAAGAAGATTCTTTTATAGTCTTCATGTTAGGATGATTTTCGCCTATCAGTCTACTGATCATATCTATTAGTCGATTGATATGTCGAATCCAACCATTTAAACCTATAGAATGACTTTTTATTGACTTATTTGACAGTGCCAATTGATTAATGAAACACAGACTGATGCCATCAATTGAGTCTAAAAATCGAATCGACTTGCTTCTATTTGATTTTAATCATCATCAGTTGATTGATGCAACTCATCAGTCAATCAATACCATCAGTTGAGTCAAACAATTGAATCAACTTGTTTTTTTCTATTCTAATCGTCATCGATCAATTGATGCAACTCATCAGTCAAGTATAACAACTGAATTGACTTATTTCTATTTGATTTCTAAAGCCATCAATCAACTGATACCAATTATTAGTCAACTGATATTAAGTAACAAATGTAATAGATCATTGAACAAGCTCTATTTCACATCAAAAATTATCTCGTTCTGATATCTGAGTTAAAAGTTATGACATTTAAAAGTTTTCTCTATTGCAACTTCCTCATTGCCTAACATCTGATCAATTTTGACATGCCAGGACTTCATTGTTGGTCGATACCTGGTCAACTTTGACCTATCAGGATTTCACGCCTCATTGTAACTCCTTGTTGGATTTTTGACCGCCAAGTGTCCAGTTAACTATGACCCACTTGTTAGATTGTTGACCTTGCTAGAGGGGGGAGGGGTGAATAGCAATTTTCAATTTCTTCCTTCCTACAAGGTTAGTTGCGCAAGCGGAATATACTAAAATAAAACTAAAATAAACTAAAACAAGGAAGAACACACCTATTTATGTGGTTCAGAGATAGAACTCCTACTCCATGGCTGCCCGTAAGGTGGGTGATCCCTAATCCGTTGGTGGATGATTCCTCGGAGCACCTCCGGCTAGATCATGTAGCTCCTTGTGGGTGGAGAAACCTCTCCACAACTCTTGGACACTATCTGATCACAACAGGCTACTAACAAGCTTTGACCAAGAAAGTTTCGCCAAGAGTTCTCAGCTCAACCCGAGCTCTCTTAAATAGAACTCAACACTGAAACCCTCGCCACCAATCGACTGATCATTTACCAGTCGACTGGTCCCACTCAACTAGCCAGCCAATGACTCTCTCAACGGCTAGTTTTTGAGCTTACCAGTCGACTATGCACAGGGCAGTCAACTGGTCTCGGGTCAGAAACCTTCTGTGAGTTTCTGTGCTTACTGGCAGTCGACTGTTATATTCCTAGTCGACTGCCCAGCTTACAAACATACTCCTACTCACTCCAATGACCCTCCTCCACGCGTGCCTTCAGGTACACTCCCTTAGCTTGCCCCTTGAAGTCTTCTTCCGCCGGCTATCGTCCCTCGGATGCACACACAAGCCTTCCCTTGGCTTGTCTCCATGCCACCCTTCACGTGTGCTCTTTGAAGTCCACTTCCTGGCTTGCCCTTGGAGTCCTCCTCTCTCGGCTCTTGTCCCTTCATGACCTAGCAGACTCTTCACCAGCAGCCTTGACTGTTGCCTTCGTGCCATCTTCGTCTTCGGATCCCGTCCTCGGATGCACACAAGCCTCAAGCTTGTTGTAACGCCCGCCCTTATATCTACCCTCGGGGCGGGGTTACGTAACAATTAATCATATATATTTTTTTTCCTCTATCTTCTAGCATAAAATTTAAAACAAACAATGCAAGGACTAAGTGCTAAGCATGCTTGCCTATACATGTCAAACAATGTCATGCTTGAATTGCTAGAACATCATTTGAAATATTTTAATCAAAAGTTATTCCATAACATGAGAGGTTCACATTTTATTTCAAACCATAATATAATCCAATAAAATCAAGTATATGAAAACTCCAAGTATTATAATCGTCATGCAATATAGATCCTAATCACTATCATTCATTGTCAAGGAGAATAACATAAGCATAAATATGTAGATATAGAAGTCTTTCTTCCCGAGCCACCACCCCACACATCTTCAGCCTCCTGCCTCTTCCTTTAGTTTAAGTGTTCCTTACCCTTATCTGCAGCATAAGACAACACATAAACTAGTAAGCACAAATGCTTAGTAAGGATCCTGTCCTACTCGCAAAATCCATACGAAAGAACATAACATGTACACATAATAAATCATAAGCATGAGTTCATCAAAGCATACTAAACCTCCAAGTTTCTAAGCATGCAGTATCAAGTACCTTAAGCATACTCTTCACATATAATAAATGCTTTCAATGAATATTTTCAAAACAATTCCATAATGGTATTACTTAAAAATACATCCATATCATATTGGGCCCTGTTGTGTACCACATATCGAGCGGAACTATTGCGCGTTCCCTAATGAATTGGGGTAGCGAGCCACCAATTAATTAGAGCAGGACCCTTCCGTCCTACCGGAGCCATGACCTTACGTTAACATGCACCCCGGATTTGTTTAACGACCCCCTTACGAGTCAGGTACACAACTTCAAAAGTAAAATACTTATCATGCTTTTACATATATGCTAAGGAGTACTCCAAATCACTCTTACAGGACACACCACTCTTCAAGGGTGCTCATGATCCCGGAGGGACACACCACACTGTTGGATCGAGAGATGCGATAGAGGGGGGGGGTGAATGTCGCAAATCGTTCGGATTTAAAAAGAGCGGGTGCGCAGCGGAAATAAAAGAAAAACAGAACAATGCAAACACAGTCGGTTTACTTGGTTCGGAGCCTGGGTCGACTCCTACTCCAAGGCCCACGGTCGTTGACCGTTTTCTGCGGGCAATTCTATAGGTTCGTAAAAGTTTACAAGACAGATTATAACAAGAACAGTTTAGCAAACTTTAAATGCAGCTCTTCGTTACCGACGTCCGGTGTAGATCGAAGTTTCGGAGCAGCGGGACGTCGTCAGCTTGAGTTGGAAGATTTCTGGAGCGTGTCGCGGAAGCAGAAGAGCGCAGAAGTGTCGAAGCAATTGATCATTTGAAGAAGGAGGTCGAGGGCCCTTTATATAGGGCCTGGGGGCGCCCTGGTCGACGGGGGCGCCCCCCACGTGGCTTCCGATCCGGTGATCGCTTCGGTCAAGGCTGATCTCTTCATCTTCGGGATCAGCTTTGACCGGGGCGCCCCGAGCGCATGGGGCGCCCGGGTTGACCGGTCAAAGCCTCATCCTTTGGCTTCGCGAGGGCAGCTGATAGTCGGCGTGGCACTGGGGGCGCCCGCGACACGCGGGGCGCCAGGAGCGCGCGGGGCGCCCGGAACAACCGGGGCGCCCCGATATACTGCTGTCGGAGCTTTTTCTTGGTCTGCTGACTTGGGTTGACTCTGGGGGCGCCCGGAAACTTCGGGGCGCCCTGCCCAGCTACTGCCTCACTCCTTTGAGGCTCTCTGAGCTGCAGATACACAGTCCTTCGGTCCTGCATCCAGGGTTAGTCCAAAACAGCAAATATTATGTTAGTTTATACAGCCTTAGCTGTCTTGGTTCTGACTTTGGTCTCCAAAATGGAGCCCTAGGTCGAACCGACGCCTAATGTTCCCTCAAGGGGAACGCGTCCTCACCTACTCCTCTCGGGAGAATTTACCTGATGCTAACCGGCTCCTCCAGTTGGACTTTTGCCCGGCAGTCCTTCGCCAGGTCTTGAGTTGCCAAGCTGCCCTTCGCTTAGTGCCTAGCAGCCCTTCGCTAGGTCTTTTCTTCTGGCAGCCCTTCGCCAGTGCCTAGCATTCCTTCGTTAGGGTTTGTCTATTCTGGCAGTCCTTCGCCAGAGCCTAGCAGTCCTTTGCTAGGGCTTTTCCTGTCTGGTAGTCCTTCGCCAGTGCCTAGCATTCCTTTGCTAGGGCTTTTCCTGTACACTCAAGAAACTTGTTAGACAACAACTGACCCTTAACTTTTGAACCATTTTGCCAATATCAAAACACAGGTTTGACTTGGGTGCATTCTGCACCAACAATCTCCCCCTTTTTGATATATGGCAACCTAGTTCAAAAAGTTAAGGAAAAAAATGCTAAAATGAAATCCTAAGTTAGATTCCCTCCCCCTGGAAGAAATCTCCCCCTAGGTTTTTCAAAAATAGGTGATGTGAGTTAAGTACTTAGAAGATTTTTTGTTTTGATAATAAGTTAGGAAATTTGCTAAGTTTTTCGAAAAGATGTTCTAAGTTTGGAAGGCTTAGAAAACTTTAGACAAATTTTCAGTTTTAGAAACATTTCAGACTTTGGAAAGTTTTCAGTTTTGGTAAAACTTCAGACTTAGAATTTTCAGTTTTGGAAAAATTTCAGACTTAGAAAATTTTCAGAGAATAATTTTGAGCAAAAATTAATAACACTTCAGAGTTAGAAATTTTAATCAAAAAATTAAGCTTTAAGCTTAGAAATAATTCAGAGTTAGAAATTTTTACAGGATAAATTTGAGCTTTGAATTTCTAACTTTGAGGTTAAACTTTTTGAATAAAGGAAAACATTTGAAAAAAACTTTTTTTTTGAATAAAGGAAAACATTTGAAAAAAACTTTTTGGGTTCCCTCTTTCCTTTCCACCTCTCCCCCTTTGACATATATAAAAAAAAATGCAGAAGAAATATTTGCAATAATTAAATAAAGCATTTGCTGTACTGAAACAAACTAGGACCTAAGTCTGGTTAAATCTTTTAGGGACCTGTCTAACCCAATTAGCTACTTACTAACTGTTATAAACAGTAGTTTTCGCTAGGGTTAGTCAAGTTAAGTGCATTGTTCAAGTTAGATTGTCTAACCTTGACACTTAACCTGATTGCTGTTCATTTAGTGCCCCAATTACTGCCGATGCACTGACTTAAAACATCTTGAATTGAGGCAAAGACCTAAGCATCTCAACTCTTTCTAGGTTATCACTCAAGGTACCCTATGATGCTTGTGAGATGCTGGCTTCTAGATCTATAGGTGCATGCAATTCTAGGGTTAGAGCCTAGGCTAAGTCCATTTCGAAGAAAACCCTAGTTTTGAAGGGGGTAGTTTTTGAAATAAAACTAAGTCAAGAAAAAATTTTAAAAACCAGAGTAAAACTTTTTAAGATTAAGTTAGAACAACCTTTTTTTTTTTTTAAATAAACACCATTTTAATATCAATTTGAAACATTTTAAAACAAAAAAAAATGATTCTATTCTACTAAGCACAACCCTAACTGCCTTCTTAGTGAGCTAAACTCAGATTCAGGTAGGGGTTTAGTGAATATGTCAGCTAGGTTGGACTTGGAGTCTACATGCTTAAGGACTATTTCACCCCTAGCTACGTGATCTCTTACAAAGTGATGTTTTACTTCTATGTGTTTGGTTCTAGAATGTTGAATTGGGTTTTTGGTTAAGTTAATTGAGCTAATATTGTCAATATTGACTTGGGTCTGATTGTAGTCTAGCTGAAAGTCCTTAAGAGTGTGCATCATCCATAAGAGTTGAGCTACACATTCTCCTAGGGCTACATATTCAGCTTCAGTTGTGGATAACGCAACACAGTGTTGCTTTCTACTGCACCAACTTACTAAGCTGTTTCCTAAGAGTTAGCAGCTTCCACTTGTACTTTTTCTATCTAATTTACAACTAGCATAGTCAGAATCAGAGTATCCTGACAACTTAAAGGATGAAGTCCTAGGGTACCATATCCCTACATTTAGGGTGCCCTTAATGTATCTTAAAATTCGTTTTAGGGCTGCTAAGTGAGTTTCCTTAGCACAGATTTGGTACCTAGCGCACATTCCTACTGAAAAAAGTATATCAGGTCTGCTGGCTGTAAGGTATAGTAGACTTCCTATCATACTTCTATAAAGTTTTAGGTCTACTGGTTTGCCATCAGGGTCATTATCTATTTTCACATTTGTGGCCATTGGGGTATTTATACTTTTAGAGTTATCTATTCTAAATTTCTTAATTAGTTCTTTAGCATATTTAGATTGATGTACATAATTTCCATCCTTAGTTTGTTTGATTTGTAACCCTAGGAAAAAGTTGAGTTCCCCGACTAAACTCATTTCAAACTCATTTTCCATTATTGTTACAAATTCTTTTAGAAATTTAGAGTTAGTTGATCCAAATATTATATCATCTACGTAAATTTGGACAATAAATATATTCTTTTCTAAAATTTTAACAAACAAGGTTGGGTCAATTTGACCTTGTTTGAATTCTTTAGAAATCAGGTAATTGGATAATCTTTCATACCAGGCCCTGGGTGCTTGTTTTAGTCCATAAAGGGCTTTACTAAGTTTGTAGACATGATCGGGTTTTTCTATATCCTCAAATCCGGGGTGTTGTTCTACATAAACTTCTTCCTTAATAAGCCCATTTAAGAAGGCTGACTTTACATCCATTTGGTATAATTTAAATCCTTTATGGGATGCAAAGGCTAGTAACATCCTAATAGACTCAAGTCTAGCTACAGGGGCGTAGGTTTCATCATAATCCAACCCTTCTACTTGGCTGAATTCCTTAGCTACTAAGCGGGCTTTATTTCGGACTATTTCACCTTGATCGTTTAACTTATTCCTAAATACCCACTTAGTGTCAATTACGGATTTGCCCTTTGGTTTAGGTACTAACTCCCAGACTTGGTTTCTCTCAAATTGGGCTAACTCTTCTTGCATGGCTAAGATCCAGTCAGGATCAGGTAGGGCTTCCTCAATAGTCTTAGGTTCAATCTTTGAAATCATGGCTATTTGACTAAGATTTCTATAGGAAGCTCTAGTTCTGACTCCTAAGGTTGGATCACCTACAATTTGGTCAGCTGGGTGACTTAGTCTGGGTTTCTTGGTTTTTCTAGTACTTGGCTCAGCTTCAGGTCCAGCTGGTCCAATAGGTTCAGTTCTGGGTTCATTGGTTGGTTCAACTGATTCAGAGGTTGGTTCAATTGTTAAGTCATTAAAGGGTTCAATTGGGGTTTCAGAGTTATCTTCTTGATCAGTATTTGATGAAGCTAAGTCAGAATTATTAGATTTTGGGTTAGTTTCTTCATCAAATATTAAGTTGGTTATTTCTTCAATTTTCTTAGTTGTTTTGTTGTAGACTCTATAAGCTCTACTTGTTGTAGAGTACCCTAAAAAGATACCTGGGTTTGACTTGGATTGGAATTTTCCAAGATAGTCTTTGGTATTAAGAATATGGACTTTGCATCTAAAGACTCTAAGATAGTGTAGGTTTGGAAGTCTATGGTAGTAAAGTTCATAGGGTGTTTTATTTAACCTTTTATTAAGCAGAATCCTATTTTGGATATAGCAAGCTGTGCTAATTGCTTCTGCCCAATAGTGGTTAGGTAGATCAAATTCATTGAGCATAGCCCTAGCAGCTTCTTGTAAGGTTCTATTCTTCCTTTCTACTATGCCATTTTGTTGGGGGGTTCTAGGACACGAAAATTCGTGTTTATATCCATTTACTTTGCAGAATTTTTCGAATCTTTGATTCTCAAATTCTCCCCCGTGGTCAGACCTAAGTCTTTTGATTTTGATATCATTTTGATTTTCAATTAATTTACAAAAGTTGTTAAATAGGTTCAGGGTTTCATCTTTGGTCTTTAGAAACCTGATCCAGGTGAACCTAGAGTAGTCATCGATTATCACTAAGCAGTATCGGTTTCCACTTAGTGACTTGGCTCCATGTGAATCAAATAGGTCAAGGTGTAGGAGCTCGAGTGTGGCTTGGGTTTGATCAGATTGGATCAATTTGTGACTTGACTTGGTTTGTTTGCCTTGATTACAAGATTCACATATTAGGTTTTCATTATTCTTAATTTTAGGGACACCTTTGATTAAGCCAAGTTGGGTAATTTTTGAGATAGTTCTTAGATTGGTATGACCTAATCTCCTATGCCAGAGTTTTGATTGTTCTAATTGTGTTAACATGCATTTGGGTATAAGGGGAAGATTTATAGTGTATACATTGTTTTTCCTAGTGCCCTTAAGCATGATTTCTGAGTCTTGTGCATTTCTAATCAGGCAATTAGAATTGTTGAAAGTAACTAAATAACCAGAATCACATAACTGACTTATGCTAAGTAAGTTAAAATTGAAGTTTTCCACCAATAGAACTTTCTTAATAATGAAATTGGATTTAAGTTCAATATTACCTGACCCAATTACCTTGAGTGTAGCATTGTTACCAAATGCCACTGAGCCCAGGTTTTTGAACTTGAGTTTGGTGAACTTCAATTTGTCCCCAGTCATATGTCTGGAGCACCCGCTATCTAACATCCATTGGTCCAAATCTTTATGTTCCTACACATAAAGAATTTTTTGATGATTTGGATCCAATTTAAGTTAGGGATAGCTTAAATTGAGTTTCACTTCCTAGTCTGTCTCACCCCAGTCTAGGGTTTTCAATCACGTTAACCTTAAGGTTTTTGTGAGACAGGTTTGAGGGTAGAAATTAGTTTTGAAAAGGAATTTCAATTTATTTTCAAAAAAAAGTTATTTAATTTTGATAACAGATTAAAAAAAATAGAAATTTTGAAAACAGATTAAGTGTTTTTCAAAAAGATAATAAGTTTGAAAAATAGATGTTTTGAAGTGGATACCACTTGTTGCCATATATCAAAAAGGGGGAGATTGTTGGTGCAGAATGCACCCAAGTCAAACCTGTGTTTTGATATTGGCAAAATGGTTCAAAAGTTAAGGGTCAGTTGTTGTCTAACAAGTTTCTTGAGTGTACAGGAAAAGCCCTAGCAAAGGAATGCTAGGCACTGGCGAAGGACTGCCAGATAGGAAAAGCCCTAGCAAAGGACTGCTAGGCTCTGGCGAAGGACTGCCAGAATAGACAAACCCTAGCGAAGGAATGCTAGGCACTGGCGAAGGGCTGCCAGAAGAAAAGACCTAGCGAAGGGCTGCTAGGCACCAAGCGAAGGGCAGCTTGGCAACTCAAGACCTGGCGAAGGACTGCCGGGCAAAAGTCCAACTGGAGGAGCCGGTTGGCACCAGGTAAATTCTCCCGAGAGGAGTAGGTGAGGACGCGTTCCCCTTGAGGGAACATTAGGCGTCGGTTCGACCTAGGGCTCCATTTTGGAGACCAAAGTCAGAACCAAGACAGCTAAGGCTGTATAAACTAACATAATATTTGCTGTTTTGGACTAACCCTGTAGCGACCCGCCTTTTCCTGCCTTAGACGGATCGTTACTTTTGTCTACTTCTCGACTCTAATGCACGACTAAAAATGCGAAAATATTTTTTTTTCGTTTTAATCTATTTAAGAATGATATTCTAACTTAAATAGTCATGTATGATACCATGTCACACTTTCTTTCTCAAAAACTCGTAAGAAAATACTTATTGAAACCTGCCTTGCCCAACTCAGCTTACGGGTATCAGTCGACTGATACTGTACCAGTCGACTGATAAGTCTGAAACCTGTTTTTCAGATTCGAAGCCTTGTTTCAAAACTCCACCAAACCTATACTTTCGAGCCATATAAAATCATGACACCATTTCTATACTCTATACCAGTTTTCTAAACAATTTAGCCCATCAAAACGAATCCATAAACTTGAAATTAGGACTTTTGCGGAATTTAGCAAGTTATGAAAAATCTACATAGACTTTAAGCTAGAGTTTGTACCAAACTTAACTTCTAACCATTGAAACTCATTACACAAAATTCTGAAACATCCCTAAGGCATTATCAAATGAGAAAGCAACTTTTCTAAACATACTTAAGCAATGAAAACTGGATTCAAAGGGAAAATTAATACTATCTTGGCACAGGCATCTATTTCTCTAACAAAGTATCAATATTTCAAACTACTCACACTTCTACTCATCCAATGCAATCATAAGGATATGTATGCTAAATGAAATGACATGGAATCTTTACTCTAAGAAATTGAGCATGTAAAACTATCCAAAGCTTAAATGTTCGCTAAACTCCATAAAGCAAGAACTTGAAATTTGAATAAACTAAAACATTGTAATTCAAATAACTAAATTGTCTCGTCTCAAGGATCTCTCCAAAATCAGCCACCACACAGACTTTACTCAGCACCGCCTCGTCGCCTTCCTTCAGAATTGCTTGCCTTTATCTTTATCTGCAGTAAGAGGAAATGCAACTAGTAAGCAAAAAGCTTAGTAAGTACTATCTAGCTCACGAAATCTCGAAATGTGCAAACATGCTTCTTGATCAATATGGAAATCATATGAGATACTTATATGCTTGAAAGAAACTAAGAACATGTATAACTCAAAACATGCATACTCAAGCATTAATAAATCTCAATTTACTTTTCTTGGCTCAACTTGAAACTTTAGCTATTCTTTAACTTTTTTGAAAACTCTTTAAACTTTAGAAACTTTGCTAAAGCATATACTTGAAAATAATAATCACTTGGATCCACTGAAGACGTAAGTACCATCTCATGTGCGTTCCCTAAAAGGTTGGGGTAGCGAGCCACCAATCCTAATAGAGCAGACCTTGGTCTACCAGGGCCAAGACCTTGGAATTGGACACCTGGATTTCTTTAACGACGCCCTTGGACGCCGGGTACTGGCCTTAGAAAATAAAATAGCTTTTCTTTCTTTTCTTTCTTATCTGTAAATGCCTTGGCATTTTCTCGAGCACCTTGCGTGCTAAAATCCCTAAGTCTTGACTTTGGGATTTAAGGCCTTGGC
>JAGFNQ010005662.1:0-36246 GCA_024364735.1 Boesenbergia rotunda
TATGTCCTCTCCATAGTTTCAATTCTAACCATATTCCAAGTTAAGTTTCCACTTAACAATATCAATAAGAATGTAAGACATGTCCGAACCTAAGAGGTACCTCCCCCTTAATCCATGTCTTCTTTCCAAGTTTTAACCTTTCAAGGTCTATGTTAGACAAAATACCTAAAACCATCCATTTTAAGTTAAAATTCTAACTTAAGCCACCCATTCTCCCCCTTTGACACCATCAAAATGATTGCCTCAGGCAACCAAACCCTATGGAATCAAATGTGAAAATTATTGATTTCTGAATTTTCTCACAGCAGCTGAAAATAGCTGTGCCAGTCGACTGCCCATAGGGCAGTCGACTGATACGCCATCAGTCTGAAATTTCAGCTTTTCTGCCGAATTTCAGAAACTCCCAGAAAATTCCAAAAATTCCAAAAATTATAAAATTTTGCGTACATGTTTGAAATGTTATACTCTATCAGGGAAAAATATTAAACCATATAAAATTTCAAACATGCACGTCTTTTGATAAAAACCCAAAAGTTTTGAAAAACACTATATTTTGTATCAACCTTTGAAACCAATTTTGCAAATATGTAACTTTTAAAAGCATGGCACAGTATGTAAAACATAAAATGGTTTTTAAAGTTTTAAAATGTCCAACTATGATCTTTGGCAAAGTGTCCATTGATTAAACACTTGCCTCCCCCATAGTCGGTCTAGTTTTGATATTTTGATACTTTTAATGGTCCAACAATGTGCCACAAGCACAAGTGAGCCAAATGTATCACCTTAATGGATCAAGCACCCTTTTTCAAGGCTAATGTGTCCAAGTTCACTCTATACTTCCACAAAGCACATTCCAAGCCCTCTTCTTAAGGATGTAAACTCCGATTCGGGAAGAGGCTTGGTAAAATTGTCAGCTAGGTTCGACTTTGATTCAACATAGTGTAATTCTATGTCTCCCCTTGCCACATGGTCTCTAATGAAGTGATGTTTCACTTCAATGTGCTTTGTTCTAGAATGGTGAACCGGATTTTTAGTTAGGTTGATCGTGCTTACATTATCACACAAGACTTTGACCTTGGTGTAATGTAGCTCATAGTCCTCTAAGGTGTGCATGATCCAAAGGAGTTGGGAAACACATCCACCCATTGCCACATATTCTGCTTCCGTTGTTGATAGGGCAACGCATGGTTGTTTCCTACTACTCCAACTAACTAAAGAAGACCCAAGGAATTGACACCCTCCACTTGTACTCTTCCTATCTAACTTGCAACCCGCATAGTCCGAGTCAGTGTATCCAATTAGATCAACATTGGGGGTTCTAGGATACCAAAGTCCGACATTTAGGGTTCCTTTCACATACCTTAGGATTCTTTTGACTACAATCAAATGGGACTCTTTGGCACAAGATTGGTACCTTGCACACATACCTACCGCAAAAAGTATGTCGGGTCTACTAGCGGTTAGGTATAGGAGGCTACCAATCATGCTCCTATATTGTTTAGAGTCTACCATTTTGCCTTCAAGGTCACTATCCATTTTCACATTAGTTCCTATGGGTGTAGATGCTTCCTTAGCATGTTCTAAACCAAATTTCTTTAGCATCTCTTTAGCATATTTGGTTTGATATACATGTGTACCTTCATTAGTTTGCTTAACTTGAAGGCCTAAGAAAAATGTTAACTCTCCTACAAGACTCATCTCAAATTCATCTTCCATACACTTGATGAATTCTTGTAGGAAGTCATTATTTGTTGACCCAAAAATGATATCATCTACATAGACTTGGGCAACAAATATGTCCTTATCCTTTGATTTTAGGAACAATGTAGGGTCAATTGTTCCTCTCCTAAACCCCTTAGACACCAAAAATGAAGAAAGCCTTTCATACCAAGCTCGGGGAGCTTGTTTCAATCCATACAAGGCTTTCCTTAATTTGAATACGTGTCTCGGATAGTTAGGATCCTCAAATCCGGGGGGTTGTTCTACATAAACCTCTTCCTTAATGATCCCATTAAGGAATGCCGACTTCACATCCATTTGGTGGAGTGTAAAACCCATGTGAGCGGCATAGGCTAGTAGGATTCTAATTGATTCTAATCTAGCTACGGGGGCGTAGGTCTCATCATAATCTAATCCCTCAACTTGGTTAAACCCCCTAGCTACCAATCTAGCCTTGTTCCTAGTGATTTTACCTTGGTCATCTAATTTGTTCCTAAAAACCCATCTAGTGGTCACAATGGTACAATCAGTGGGTCTAGGAACTAGCTCCCATACTTCACTTCTCTCAAATTGGTTTAGCTCTTCTTGCATGGCCAAGACCCAATCAACATCTCCCAATGCTTCATCAATGGTCTTGGGTTCTAATTGGGAGATTAGAGCTATTTGACTAGTTTGATCCCTAAAGTATGACCTAGTCCTTACTCCTTGAGTGACATCACCCACAATTTGGTCAATGGGATGATCATGGTGATGTCTCAAGGGTCTAGAGGTTGTGGGTTCATTTAATCCTTCTTCCTCATCCTCTAGTGTGTTTCTTACTCCCCCTTGATCATTGCCCTCCACATGTAAGTCTTGAAGTCTTTGGGCAAGAGGTTGGACTTCTTCTATATCTTTATCAATAGAAGCCTTTCTAGGGTAAGTACTAGTGGTTTCATCAAATTTGACATTTGAGGACTCCTCAATCACTTTTGTCCTCTTGTTGTACACTCTATAACCCCTACTAGTCAATGAATACCCTACTAAGATTCCTTCATCGGCCTTTGACTCAAATTTTCTTAGGTCGTCTTTGGTGTTTAAGATGTAAACTTTACATCCAAAGACTCTAAGATAGTGGACTTGGGGTACCTTTCCATTCCAAAGTTCAAAGGGTGTTTTTCCTAAAAACCTATGTATCAACACCCGGTTTTGAATATAGCAAGCGGTGTTAACCGCTTCGGCCCAAAGGTAGCTAGGAAGAGAGTATGCATTAAGCATAGTCCTAGCGGCTTCTTGTAGGGCTCGATTCTTCCTCTCAACTACCCCATTTTGTTGAGGAGTCCTAGGGCATGAAAACTCATGCTTGTACCCATTTTCAACACAAAATTGTGTGAAACTAGCGTTTTGGAACTCCCCACCATGGTCACTCCTAATTCGGTTTATTTTGATGTTCTTTTCGTTTTCTACCCTTTTACTAAATCCTATAAATGTGTCTAGGGTATCATCCTTATGTTTCAAGAAATAGACCCAAGTAAACCTAGAAAAGTCATCTACTATTACTAAGCAATACTTACTCCCTACAAGTGATGGAGTACTATGGCAATCAAACAAGTCTATATGTAAAAGTTCTAGAGGCAAGGAAGTGGTAATTAAAGTTTTACCTTTGTGTGATGCTTTGGATTGCTTACCCTCTTGGCATGCATCACACAACTTGTTCTTTTCGTACTTGATCATTGGGAGCCCCTTCACCAATTCTTCCTTGGCCACTCTTGCAATGTTCCTCATGTTGATGTGTCCTAGTCTCCGGTGCCATAACCACCCTTCTTCTTCTTTGGACATGAGACACTTGACAACATTGTTAGTAGCATAAGATAGATCAAGATAATACAAGTTTGCCTCTCTAAACCCTTCTAATATAATAGTGTTTGATTCATTTTGTCTTATTGCACATTTTCTAGCATGAAATTCTACTCTAAAACCGGCATCACATAATTGACTTACACTTAACAAATTGAACTTCATATCCTTAATTAAAAGTACTTTATGAATTGAAATAGTGGGAGATACCTCAATTGTGCCCCTACCAATGATCCTTAACTTTCCACTGTTCCCAAAGGAGACCGTCCCTTCTCTCAAGTAGCTAATAGTGGTGAACTTGCTCACATCTCCGGTCATGTGTCTTGAGCATCCACTATCTACTATCCACAAGGTTGGGGCCTCCTTCACTTTTACCTAAACACGAAAAACACACTCTTTTGGTACCCATATTTTTGATCCAGAAGATTCATTTAAAAATTTCTTAGGTACCCATGCCTTCTTGGTGGTTCCCTTAGCCTCTAATCTCCTAGATGCACCAACCCTACCAGTGAGTGAAACAAAGGCTACCTCCTTGGTCTTAGGCCTATAACCTAATCCTGCCTTGTTATATACCGCCCTTTGACTGTTAATGATCATATCAAGGTTACTTGATCCTACTTGGAATTTTCTAAGAGCCTTTGTGAGGTCATCTACTTGTTTCCTTAACTCCTTATTTTCATTTTCAATATGTGAAACATGTGAAGAGGTAGAGCTAGCATGCAAATCCTTGAGTTTAATAGCTTCTACTCTAAGCATGGCAATTTCTTCCTTAAGGTCCTTAATTCTACTTTTAGCCTTAGCTAAATCCATGTTCGTGCTAGAAATAATTTTCACTAAGGTAGAAGAGGGTAAGTGGTATACCTCACTTACCGAAGCTTCTGACTCTGATGATGATGAGGTGGAGGAGCTCTCATCTTCACTGCTTGAGCTTCGTTCATCATCTGAAGAGTCTGAATCTTCTTGTGCCATAAGAGCGAAGTGGGAGACTTGCTCTTCTTCTTCCTCTGAGGATGAGGGATCGTCCCAAGTTGCCTTGAGGTTCGTGGCACTCTTCTCCTTTCCCTTTGACTTCTTCTTGTCATTCTTCTTCTTCTCTTCCTTCTTGTCCTCTCTCTTCTTCAACTGGGGACACTCGTTCTTCATATGTCCCTCTTGATGACAGTTGTAGCAGATTATCTCCTTGGCCTTACCCTTACCTTTGGCCCCTTTCCTAGCATATGATTTGTTAGAAAAACTTTTAAATGCTTTACGAAACTTCCTTACCATAAAGGCCTCTTGATCACTGTCCATGGAGGCGCTTGACTCCTCTGAGTCCGAGGATGATGAGTAGATCACCTTCTTCTTCTCCTTTCTCCTCCTCTTCTCCTTTTCTGCAACAAAAGCAATACCTTTCTCTTTGGCCGAAATGTTAGCTTGCTCGTGCAGTTCAAATTCACAGAATAGATCGTCTAATTTAACTAAAGATAAGTCCCTAGATACCTTGTAAGCATCAACCATGGATGCCCACAGGGTGGTTCTCGGGAAGGCTTGTAAGACATACCTGACGATATCCCGGTTTTCGACTTTCTCTCCAATTACATGGAGCTCGTTGATCACCTCCTTTACTCTTCCATGCAGCTGACTGACGGTCTCGTTGCTCTTCATGGAGAGGGATTGCAGTTGGGCCACCAACAAGTCCTTCTTGGCTCGTCTGGACTCGTTTGACCCCTCGTTCAGTTCTACCAACTTGTCCCATAGCTCTTTGGCGCTCTTGAATGGCCCCACTTTGTTTAGTTGCTCCTTCGAGAGCCCGCACTGCAGTGTAGTGGTGGCCTTGGCATTTGACTGCGCCCTTTTCATCACTTCTTTAGACCATGTTCTCATAGGAGTAGGATCTCCTCTTTCATCGACGGGCGCCTCGAAGCCATCTGCAACACTTATCCAAGTTTCTATGTCATTCATAAGATAGTACTGCATTCTACCTTTCCAGTACGCGAAGTCGTTGCCGTCGAAGAATGGTGGTCGTGCGGTGGAGTATCCCTCTTGAAACGCCATTACAGATGTTCTGGTTGATTGTTAGATCTTCCAAAACGCACCGGCTCTGATACCAACTGAGAGATCGATGTAGGCGTGCAGAGGGGGGGTGAATGCACTTTCTCGGATCGTTTGATCTCTACAAACTGTTAGCGCAGCGGAAATAATATGTAAAGAAAATGACAATGCTAACAAAAAGTCTTTTACTTGGTATCCACCCAGATGGGTGACTAATCCAAGGATCCACGCCGCGAGCACCACTTTTCACTATCGAAAAGTCTCCTTGAGGTGGAGAAACCTTTACAGCAGTAGCTTCCTCTTTACAGATGTAGAAATACGATGAAGGAAGCAAGAAAACACTCTACAATTTGGCAGCACTTCGTTACTGTACGGAACTGTACAGACACGTGTAACGAGGCCTCCTTTTATAGGTGAAAAGGACAGATTCGCAGTCTGTCCAGACGCCCACCAGTCGACTGCCCCAAGGGCAGTCGACTGGCCCGGCATTAAATGCCGGCCAACGGCTAGCAAACAGCTAGCCAACGGCTAGTTTTGGGGTATACCAGTCGACTGCCCCAGGGCCAGTCGACTGGTCCGAGGCTGCGAACTCTCTGTGGGTTTTGGCAGTCGACTGCCTTCGGGCCAGTCGACTGCCCTGCCTCCCAGCTCAGCTCCAGCCACTTCAAACCTTCTCCTTCACGTGTGCCTTCAGGTCTGCTCCCTTGGCTCGCCCCTTGAAGTCCTCTTCCTCTGGCTATCGTCCCTCGGATGCGGACACAAGCCTTCCCTTGGCTTGCCTCCATGCCACCCTTCACGTGTGCCCTTTGAAGTCCACTTCCCGGCTTGCCCTTGGAGCTCTCCTCCCTCGGCTCTCGTCCCTCGGATAGGTCCACCAAGTGTGATTTTCCAAGTCCTGCAAACTCAATCACACAAGTCAAATACAACATAACACTCTAACTTTAAACCTATTCGCCCACACATCAAAACCATGATCTTCCAATCACATAAAGGGCCGATTGCCTCAACATCTTCGTTATTGAATGTCACTCTATTTCCTCAACCACCTGGGTACATGATACTGGGTGTAACTCACATATATGTAATGACATACAAGGGCTAAGGAATAGGAGAAGACACGTCAAGGGAGAAGCGAATTTGCGAGTTGGAAATGGAGCAAAGATTGCTGCTGTTGCCATCGGAACATATTTGCTAAAGCTCCCTACTAGACATGTCTTAGAATTGGATAATTGTTATTTTGTTCCTTCATTAATAAAGAACATTGTATCTATTTCATGTTTGAATGAAAAGGGTCATCATTTAACTTTTAGTAACAATTGTTGTTACATAACTTTAAATGACGTTCTTTATGGGACTGGAACTTTGTGCAATGGTATCTACACGTTAGATTTATCTGGTGACATTTTCAATATCGAAGTTAGCAACAAACGTGCTCGAATAGATAATCGAATAGACTCCTATATGTGGCATTGTCGTCTTGGCCATGTAAGTAAGAAACGCATGACCAAATTACACCGATGTGGAATTCTGGAATCATTTGAACCCGGTTCATTTGATACATGCGAATCATGCTTAAAAGGTAAGATGGTCAAATTACCCTTTTCCGGAAAAGGTAATCTTGTGGGAGAATTGCTTGGTCTAATACATACTGATGTATGTGGACCAATGTCAACTCTTGCTCAAGGAGGCTATAGCTACTTCATTACCTTTATCGATGATCACTCACGATTCGGGTATGTGTTCTTGATGAAACACAAATCTGAAGCTTTTGAGAAATTCAAAGAGATCAGAAATGAATTAGAGAAACAGCTTGGCAAAAGTATTAAGATACTTCGATCCGATCGGGTTGTGAATACTTGAGTCAAGAGTTTCAAGATTATCTTAGGGACAATGGGATATTGTCTCAATAGACTGCGCCATATACACCACAGCATAATGGTGTATCTGAGAGGCGCAATCGAACCTTGATGGACATGGTTAGATCTATGATGAATCATGCAACTCTTCCAAAATCCTTTTGGGGTTATGCACTTAAGACAGCTGTTTACTTGCTAAACAGAGTCCCGACCAAGGTAGTCTCTACTACTCCATATGAGACGTGGAATAGTAAGAAACCTCACTTAACTCACCTTAAGATATGGGGTTGTCCTGCTTATGTGAAGCGGACTGTATCAGACAAATTGGATGCTAAGTCTGATAAATGTCTATTTATTGGATACCCTAAGGAAACAAAGGGTTACCAATTCTATCATCCCTTGGAACAAAAGGTGTTTGTTTCAAGGCATGCTGTATTTCTGGAAAAAGAATTTCTTTTACAAGAAAACAGTGGGAGTGGCATTGAACTTGATGAAGTTCAAGAAACTCCAATAGACATTACAGAGACACCTAGTCTAGACCCACAACCAATAACTCATAATGATGAGCTATCAGTTGAACCTAAAACAACACCACCTCTTCGTAGGTCTGATAGGACACGCAATATTCAGAGAGATACAGATTTCTCATAAGTGAATCGAACGACGTGTTACTCATAAGCGATGACGAACCTATCAGTTATGAAGATGTTCTGAAAAGTTCAGAAAGGGACAAATGGCTTGAAGCCATGAAGTCGGAAATGGATTCCATGTACGAAAATCAAGTATGGGACTTGGTTAACCCACCTGAAGGGATTAAGCCCATAGGGTGCAAGTGGGTTTTCAAGAAGAAAACCAACATGGAAGGTAATTATGCTTAAATCCATTCGGATGCGCCAAGCCATAGCAGCTCATTATGATTATAAGATATGGCAAATGGATGTGAAAACAGCTTTCCTTATTGGAAACCTGCTTGAGGATGTATACATGATACAACCTGAAGGTTTCACAGCGGTTGATAAAACCAAAATATGCAAGCTTCGACGATCCATATATGGACTGAAGCAAGCATCCAGGAGCTAGAACATCCGTTTTGATGAGACAATCAAAGAGTTTGATTTCTCAAAAAATCCTGACGATCCTTGTGTGTACAAGAAGGTTAGTGGGAGTGCAGTCGTATTCCTAGTATTATATGTCGATGACATATTGCTTATAGGAAACGATATATCAGTCTTACAGTCGGTTAAAATTTGGTTGTCCAAAACTTTCTCCATGAAAGACCTGGGAGAAGCAACCTATATCCTTGGGATTAGAATCTATAGAGATAGATCAAAACGGTTGCTTGGTCTTTCGCAGTCTACATATATAGACCGAGTGCTTAAAAGGTTTAGCATGTCGGAATCCAAGAAAGGTTACCTTCCCATCAGGCATGGGATCAACCTTTCAAAGTCTATGTGTCCGCGCACAGAAGACGAGAGGATTTGCATGAATAAGATTCCTTATGCATCCGCGATAGGATCTATCATGTATGCTATGTTATGTACTAGGCCCGATGTATCGTATGCTCTGAGCGTCACGAGCAGATACCAGTCTGATCCAGGAATGGATCATTGGGCGGCTGTCAAGACAATCCTTAAGTACTTAAGAAGAACTAAGGATGTGTTCCTAATATATGGAGAAGGAGATATGGTAATACGTGGGTATACTGATGCCAGTTTCCAGACAGATAAGGATGACTCCAAATCTCAGTCTGGATACGTATTTACTTTGAATGGAGGCGCAATAAGTTGGAAGAGTTCCAAGCAAGACACTGTAGCGGATTCTACCACGGAAGCGGAATATATTGCGGCTTCGGAAGCAGCAAAAGAAGCAGTCTGGATCAAGAAGTTTGTCTCGGAACTTGGTGTGGTTCCAACCATTGATGAAGCAATACCGGTTTACTGCGACAACAATGGAGCTATTGCACAAGCAAAGGAACCAAGGTCTCATCAGCGATCCAAACACGTGCTTCGCCGCTATCATCTGATCAGAGAGATTATAAGTAGGAATGATATACAAATTGAGAAAATTCCCACTGAAAGGAATTTAGCGGATCCTTTAACTAAGGCCTTGCCTCAAAGTAAGTTTGAGGGTCATGTTAGAGCCTGTGGTATTGGATACCGTAGCGATTGGCATTAGGCCAAGTGGGAGTTTGTTAGTAATATGAGAGAAGTGTCCTAAGGCAATCGCCTTATGATTGTAAACATTTATTTTAATAAATGAATATTCACTATTTGAGTATGCATGTCTGTGTATTTGATTGGGATCTTAAACTCATTTACTGAATGTCCACAATACAATTCACAGCATGAGAGAATTTGTGATGAATTCACAAATACTGATTATCTCTACATGTGCAATTGTGAAGTATTGAAATTGTCCCTAGTCGATGAATTGATAAATAAGGACACTATCAATTCTGTTGAGACTAGCATGGGTTATTCTCTAATCAGCTGATTCTCACTGGCTGGTGACATTGGGATGTCCGGAGATAAACATGAATGCTAGTTAAGGGAACTAGTTCATTGGAGTGACTGGCTGTAAAACTTCACATGGTAGTCTACATATAGAAATGTCAGTGAAGTTCTTACTGCGGCTTAAGTGCGATGTTCCTTTGACTTGCGGTGTTCAAGTCATCTTGGTCATGAAGACTTATACTTTAACATCTTAAGCAAGCATCTCCAAGGAGGTGTGGACCCAGGATGGTTGGGTATAAGCCGAAGTGCCCGAAGATGTTTGAACAGCCTACAAAGGATTCACCACTCCTTGCGAGGGGATGTATACCCAAGGCCTATCGTCGGATTGTTACTCAAAGCCTCTGGCCAGAGCATGACATGTTCAGAGTATGAGTCTCTGAAAGACATGAGAGTAATTAGAATCCGTTGGACGAGAAAGACATTACTTGGGCTAGGTGTGACGTAGTCAGCCTAGTGGGGACTGACACACATAGACCGTGTCCTGAACCAAGTGGGTATAAGATGGTGAAGGGAATGGGGCACGATTCATTAGAGCTGCTGAAGGGTTTCAGAATTATTTCTGAGGTCAACCGTTGATCTTTCGATTAATTGGGGGTCATGATGTACTACTAGGTGCCACTCATGATCGTTCTATAATTGGTTGATTATAGACGGCCAACATAAATCGAAAGCCTATTTAGTCACACGCACTACGAGTAATCCGAGGGATTTAAAACGAGTTGAAAATTAGATTTTTCGATCAAGAGAGATAAGGCGAATCTGAATTTATCAGAGACGCATCGGAAGCTTAAAATGGCTAAGTCTTTTGAAGACTTAATGGACGAATTAAATGAGTTTAATTCGTGAGGAAGAGGCCTTGGTTTGGCCGGCCAAAGAGGGTCCCCACCCTCTTTGGTTTGGCCGGCCACAATAAAAAAGGGAAACCAAATTGTTTGGTTTAAATTATAAAATAAATCAAGCGTGATTTGTTTTATAAAATTATGGATAAAGAAATTTATATAAAGAAATTTATATAAAAATTTATTCTTTTTATGGAAATTAAAATGAACCATGGATTGGTTTAATTTTATTTTATAAAATCAATTATGAATTGATTGTTCCATGATAAGAAAAAATTTATATATTAAATTTCTTGTAAAATTTCATTCCATAATAAAAGGGGAGACATGGTTGTTTTTATTATAAACTAAGTTATAATAAAAACTTTGCATAACGGAATAATTCATAGAAAAATTTATAAGATAAATTTTTTATGAACAATTTATTCCGTTAAAAGGAGACTTGGCGATAAAGAGGCTACTATATAAAGGTGCAAAGGCAAGGCTTGGAAATCAATTCAAGTGATCAAGGATTCTTGCCTAGCCTTTTTTCCTCTCCTTCTCTCCCTCTCCCTCCTCAAGTGGGCGCCGGCCCTAGAGAGCTCCTCTAGGGTTGCCGTGAGCCAGCTCCACCAAGAAGAAGCCGAAGAAGAAGAAGAAGCGGACGCAACTCCTTCCTTCCTCTCGGAATCCGGATTTCGTTCTTTGTTTGGTGGTTAGCTTTCATCTCTCTCTCTCTTGATATTCTTGTCATGCCTTTGGAGAATATAGTAGTTCTTGTCGGTACGAAACTCGTGGCTTTGCGAAGTCATCCTGAAGAGAACTCGGCGTGGACGCGAATAGAGGTGGAGCTTCCAAGGGACACTACGGTTGGATCTCGTCCCTTACTTCGAGTTACGCGAGGTATTAAGTAAATTAGTTTACTTTCTGTAAAATTTTAATTTATGATCATGTCTACACAATATAAGGTTGTATGCTAGATACGTGGTTGAAATAATTTGAGAAATTATTTATGCTAAACCTTCCGCTGTATGTAATTAAGTTTTAAAATTACGAACCTGTATCCATGTCAACATGAACCCTGTCCCAACATAAACATAGTGTTGGGACCGGGTGCATGTTGACAAGGATACGGGTTCGTAAATTTTAAAATATTTACGTGCAGCGGAAGAATTAGCATAAATAATTTCTCAAATTATTTTTAACCACGTATCTAGCATGCGACCTTATGATGTGTGGACATGATCACAAATTAAAATTTTGCGAAAAAGTAAACTAATTTTCTTAGTACCTCACGTAACTCGAAGTAAGGGACGAGATCCAACCGTAGCGTCCCTTGGAAGCTCCGCCTCTATTCGCGTCCACGCCGAGTTCTCTTCGGGATGACTTCACAAAGCCACGAGTTTTGTGCCGTCGAGAACTACTAGATTCTCCAAAAGCACAAATAGAATATCAAGAGAGAAAGTTGGAAACTAACCACCAAGCAACGGAATCAAAATTCCGGGAAGGAAGGAGATGCAACCCGCTTCTTCTTCTTTGGCACCTTCTTGGTGGAAGAGACTTGCGCCGGCCCTAGGGGAGGAGAGAGAGCCGGCCCTAGAGAGAGAGTGGGCACCGTCCCTAGAGAGAGAGAGAGAGAGGGCGAATGAGAGAGAGAGAGGGAGAGAGCTACTAGATCGCTTGATAACTCAATTGAGGAATTCAAGCCTAGCCTTGGTTCCTTTATATAGTAGCCTCTCCCTTGCCAAGTCTCCCCTTTAACGGAATTTTTCATATGAAATTTATCCTATAAATTTTCTTATGAATTATTCCGTTTATGCCAAGTTTTATTATAACTAACTTTATAATAAAATAAATACATCTCTCCTTTTATTATGGAATAAAATTTACAAGAAATTTATAAATTTTTCTTATTATGGAAAAATCAATTCATAATTGATTTTATAAAATTAAAATAAACCGATCCATGGTTCATTTTAAATTTTCATAAAAAGAATAAATTTCTATAAATTTCTTTATATAAATTTCTTTATATAAATCTCTTTATATAAATTTCTTTATATTGATTTATTTATCCATAATTTTATAAAACAAATCGCGGTTGATTTATTTTATAAAATAAACAAAATAAATTGGTTTTCTCTCCTTGTAGTGGCCGACCAAACCAAAGATGGTGGGCACCCTCTTTGGCCGGCCACACCAAGTCATTCCCTCGGGAATTAAACTCATTTAATTCGCCCAATAAGCCTTCAAAAGACTTAGCCATTTTAAGCTTCCGTTGCGCCTCTGATAAATTCAGATTCGACTTATTTCTCTTGATCGGAAAATTCAATTTTCAACACGTTTTAAATCCCTCGGGTTACTCGTAGTGCGTATGACTAAATAGGCTTTCGATTTATGTTGGCCGTCTATAATCAACCAATTATAGAACGATCATGAGTGGCACCTAGTAGTACATTGTAACGACCCAGAAAATTCTCTTAATATTTTCTGAAAATATTGAGCATGTCTAGATAATTTTCCGAAGGACCTAGAGGTATTAATACGAACTTTGGCCTAGAAAATCCATATTTTCTCATTTAAATTGAGAAAACTAAGTACTAATGGGCCTTATGTGGGCTTTTTAGTACCATGATTATAGGTGGATTTAGGTAATAATTAGTATAAATATAAATAGGATTTAATTAGGCATATTAGCATGATTATGGGTAAGTCTTAGCCTAATTTTTCCTATTTTAATGGAGAAATTAGGTACTAATGAGCTTTAAATGGGCTCCAAAAATGGGTATTAATTAGGTAAAATTAATATAAATATAAATGAATTTTATTTAGGAATATTAGCATAATTATGGGTGATTTTAGGGGGGATTTTCAAAATTTAGGAAAAAATAATAAAATAAATGAAATAAAAATAAAATAAAAATAAAGGTGCATGAGCCAAGGATTGAACCTTGGACCTCTAGTACAACCATGCATGCTTTAACCAACTCACCTTGTAACACCCCAAAATTTTCCCATATGAAATATTATGATTTCATGAATCATTATTATTATTATGAAATATTATGAATTCATGAAACATTATTATTATTATGAAATGATGGGCTTGACTTAATGGGCTTGGATGTGGATTAGTGCAAAATGTGATAAAAAGGAAATATAGAACGGAGGAGGCAAGGATTGAACCTTGAACCTCCTCGTTGCACTAATTATGTCATAACCAACACACCAAGCCATATTTCATGTAGAGGGAATAAGAAACATGCTTGTTAAAAGCTAGGGAAGTGAAGAGACATGTCTCTTCATGAGAAAAGTATAAATAAGAGAAAGAGAAGTTGGAATAACTTCTTCTTCTTCTTCTTCTTCTTCTTCATCACTCTCCCCACCGAAATTTCACTCTTCCCCTTCCCTTTCATTTTCGAAAAGTAAACCCTAGGGGATTGGAAGGAAGGAGATCTCACCCAAGGACCTTGCTCTCTACTAGGGCCAAAGGATCTAGAGAAGTTTTAGCAAAGGAAATTCTCACTCTCACTTCAATTAAGGGTACCTTAAGGAGTAAGAGAAGGAGAAATTCAAGCGAAAGGATGTAAGTATCCCCTCGCCTGCAGTGTAATAGTTGTGTATGATTCTTTTGTTTTTTTTGTGGTTTTCGAAAATGGGGGTTTTACCCTTTGTAAGTTTCGGCCACCCCCTTAGGGGAAGGCCTTGGTTCCTTCTTGTTACATGAGTAGACCCTTGGAACTTAGGGTATATGTATATGTTGTTTTCTTCATGATGTTATGAATAAAATTTTAGGGTTTTACCCTTGTGTAAGTTTCGGCCAACACCCTTAGAAGAGGCATTGGTTACTTCTTGATGCTTGAGGAGAACCCTTAGGACTTAGGGTATACCTATATGTTGATTCCTTCAAGTTGTGATAACAAAAATTAGGGTTTCCCTTATCCTACAAGTTTCGGCCAACCCTAGAGGGATTAGGGTTTAGGGTTGCATAATTATCATATGATGTAATCTATGTTTAATAAGTGGCATGATATGTATGTAAGATGTTTGTGTAAATTCTTGTATGAATGTTGATTCAAAAACCCTAGTTTTCCCCTACCCTACACCATTCGGCCAACACCTTAAAGTTAGGGTTTGTGAAGGTTAAATTACCCTATAGGATATGCTTATGTTTGGGATGATGATATGAATAGGCAAGTGATGTTTAAATGGAATGCTTGATTGGAAAAACTTAGTTTCCCCTTAACATAATTTTCGGCCAAGGCATGATCTATTAGGGTTGTAAAAGTTGATTACCCCAGGATGTGTGCTATGCTTAGTATGAAATATGATGTATGTATGAGCATGCCTTATAGCCCATGGGGCACCCTTATGAAATTGCATGTGATATGTATGTATGATGTGTGCTATGCTTAGTATGAAATATGATGTATGTATGAGCATGCCTAATAGCCCATGGGGCACCCTTTTGAAATTGCATGTGATATGTATGTTAAAATGCTTGAACGGATACTCTACTAAGTATGGGATCAAGAGCACCCTTTATGTTGTGTGGTGTGTCCCTACGGTATCATGAGCACCCTTGAAGAGTGGTGTGTCCCTTAAGAATGATTTGGAGTACTCCTTAGTATATATGTAAAAGCATGATAAGTATTTTACTTTTAAGTTGTGTACCCGACTCGGAAGGGGGTCGTTAAACAAATTCGGGGTACATGTTAACGTAAGGTCATGGCTCCGGTAGGACGGAAGGGTCCTGCTCTAATTGATTGATGGCTCGCTACCCCAATTCATTAGGGAACGCGCAATAGGTAACGCGCGATATGTGGTACACAACTGGGCCCAATATGATATGGATGTATTTTTAAGTAATACCATTATGGAATTGTTTTGAAAACATTCATTGAAAACATTTATTATATGTGAAGAGTATGCTTAAGGTACTTGATACTGCATGCTTAGAAACTTGGATGTTTAGTATGCTTTGATGAACTCATGCTTATGATTTATTATGTGTACATGTGATATTCTTTCGTATGGATTTTATGAGTAGGACGGGATCCTTACTAAGCATTTGTGCTTACTAGTTTATGTGTTGTCTTATGCTGCAGATAAGGGTAAGGAACACTTAAACTAAAGGAAGAGGCAGGAGGCTGAAGATGTGTGGGGTGGTGGCTCGGGAAGAAAGACTTCTATATGTACATTATTATGCTTAAGTTATGCTCCTTGACAATGAATGATAGTGATTAGGATCGATATTGCATTATGGTGATAATACTTGGAATTTTCATATGCTTGATTTTATTGGATTATATTATGGTTTGAAATAATATGTGAACCTATCATGTTATGGAATAACTCGTGATTAAAATATTTCAAATGATGTTTTAATGATTCAAGCATGATATTCGATTGGCATGTACTGGAAGTATGCTTAGCACTTGTAAATATTACTTGATAGTTTTAGACAAGCATGCTCAGCACTTAGTCATTGCCTTATTGTTTTAAATTTTATGCTAGAGGAAAAAAATAAGTAATGATTAATTGTTACGTAACCCCGCCCCGAGAGTAGATATAAGGGCGGGCGTTACAGGTTAGTATCAGAGTAGGTTTCCCCTCCACCACACACACATCAAGCTTCATCCTGCCGCTTCCAAGTAAGAGATCCTAACCTCGCTTTACTTTATTCCATGTACATTAATTCATGTATATAGAGATGATTTATGCATGCATAACCAATGAAAGTAGCATTAATTCTTATGTTAGTTTATTTATCACCGGTATGATATGTAATGACCAGAAGTTGTAACATATGTGAACATGAATGAAACTTTCTCTTATCTAAATATATGTATCCATTAATAATTTAGAATTTGGGGTAAGAGGGTGGTTACATATTGTAATCACTAGGGTAAACTATACCGATTGGGTGTGTGTTTTCCTCTGTATATATTTGCGAATTGAAAAAGGAATGTTTTAGTACTAACCATGTCATTTTCTTTTCAATTCCAGATGTTGCATGAGGACTACACTGAGAGGTGCCGCGAGCTGCTGGAGCGGATAGAACCGGTTGAGTATTGCTCGACCCGGGGAATACAAGGCAACATAGGGTTCTTGGATCGGCTCTTCTGGAAACTGGAGCGGGAAGGGTTTCCAGTCATGGACGATCATAGGATCGGTGCTTTACTTCGTTCATTGCCCAACCGGGCAAGAGAGGTTGCGCATCAGATCTGGGGACAGCACAGATGCTGTATCCCATATGCAGAGTTATGTAGGCAGCTTCTCCGCCATGAGTTCCCAGAAGACCTGGGAGACTCGGAGGAGGATTCCGAGCCATCCGAGGAGGACCCTGAGCCCTTTGAGGAGGATATTGAGCCCTTTGAGGAGGATCCTGAGCCGTTCGAGGACGACCCCGATCCCTTCGAGGAGGATCCCGAGCCCTTCGAGGAGGATCCCGAGCCGTTCGAGGAGGACCCCGAGCCGTTCGAGGAGGACCCCGAGCCCTTCGAGGAGGATCCCGAGCCCTTCGAGGAGGATCCAGAGGGGTTGGAGATGTTCGAGGAAGACCTTGAAGCGGACGAGGAGATTCTCGAGATTGAAGAAGACGACCCGATGGGAACAGTAGAGGATCCTGAGGCGGGCCAAAGGGAGATGAGTGAGGAGGTAGTAGCCGTCGCTATGATATTCTTTATGTTGGGCATAACGGCAGCCCATCTTGCTCACTGAGTTGGACTAGTTTTGTATGTAGACTTATAAGAATGAATAAAAATAAATAAATTTTGGGTGGTATAATAAATAAAATCTCATTTACCCAATATTGATCATGCGACACATAAGGACGAATATTACATGAAACATAATTTGAGTTGGGTTACCCATGATCATGATCAAGTATCAGTTTGGGACATGTTATCTCCATGGAAGGAGTAATGGTGGACCCAATTAAAATCGAAGCCGTGAGTAACTGGACCAGACCCATGAATGCCAGTGAAATCAGAAGTTTCCTCGGGCTAGCAGGCTATTACAGAAAATTCGTAGAGAACTTCTCTCGGATTGCAGCCCCTATGACAGCTCTTACAAAGAAGGACAAAAAATAAGTATGGACCGAGGAATGTGAAAAGAGCTTTACTGAACTGAAAAGGAGGCTGACTAGCGCTCCGATATTGACTCTTCCAGAAAGCGATACGGGTTTCGATATGTACAGCGACGCATCCAAACTGGGACTCAGAGCTGTGCTTATGCAAAATGGGAAGGTAATTGCCTATGCCTCTAGGCAACTGAAGGAACATGAAAGGAATTATCCTACCCATGACTTAGAACTAGCAGTGGTGGTCTTTGCACTGAATATGGAGGCACTATCTATATGGAACTCAGTGTAAAGTTTATACGGATCACCAGAGTCTGCGGTATTTCTTCACCCATAAAGATCTGAATATGAGACAGCGCAGATGGCTTGAATTGGTCAAGGATTATGACTGTGAGATCCTGTACCATCCAGGGAAAGCCAACAAGGTAGCCGATGCACTCAGTAGAAAATCATGTGCTACTTTGATGTCTTTATCAGCTTTGTCACAACTCTTAGGGGAAGAAATTATGAATTACGAGATTGAAATCATATCAGGACAGTTGTCCACCCTGATGATTGCGCCGACATTGTTCGGCGATATTCTGGAAAAGCAGAATCATGATCTGAGTCTTCAGAGAATCAAGCAAGAGGTTCTTGAAGGCAAGGACGATGGATTTATAAATTTCGGACAGCGGAGTTTTATATCTTTGGGATCGATTATGTGTTCCCAACGACTCCGACTTACGGACAAGAATCCTTAAGGAAGCTCACGGAACACCTTATGCGATGCATCCTGGGTCTACCAAGATGTATCAAGATCTGAAGAGCAAATTTTGGTGGTCCGGTATGAAGCGGGATGTAGCCCACTATGTCAGTATGTGTTTGACCTGCCAGAGGGTCAAAGCAGAACACCAGAGGGCTGGTGGAGTTTTGCAACCCCTGTCTATCCCCGAGTGGAAATGGGAAGACATCTCCATGGATTTCATCTCTGGGCTACCTAGAACGACGAACGGATATGATGGTATATGGGTTATTATGGACAGACTCACCAAGTCTGCCCTTTTTCTGGCTATCAGGATGACCTACTCAGTAGAGCAGCTAGCTCAACTGTACGTCAAAGAATTATCCGACTGCACGGGGTTCCCAAGACCATTATCTCTGATAGGGATGGTCGATTTACTTCAGATTTTTGGGGACACGTGCAGAAGGCTCTTGGCACGAAGCTGAAATTTAGTACTGCCTTTCACCCCCAGACTGACGGGCAGACTGAAAGAGTAAACCAGGTATTAGAGGACATGTTACGAGCTTGTGCCTTGGACTTCAAGGGAAGCTGGTGTCGATACCTGAGCCTGGCAGAGTTTGCTTATAACAACAGTTATCAGGCTACTATCGGGATGGCACCATACGAAGCGCTGTACGGAAGGAAATGCAGATCTCCTATATGCTGGCATGAGAGTGGTGAAAAGAAGGAGATGGGACTCCAGACGGATATTATAGATGAAACCACTCAGGCTATAAAGAATATCTGTCAGAGGATAGAGACTGCTCAGAGTTGGTAGAAAAGCTACGCTGACAAGCGACGCAGACCATTAGAGTTTGAGGTTGGGGATTCAGTATTCCTGAAAGTGGCCCCTATGAAAGGGGTGATGAGATTCGGGAAGAAAGGGAAGCTGAGTCCGAGATATGTGGGACCGTATCAGATTCTGAGACGGGTAGGCAAAGTGGCCTACGAACTAGAGTTACCGCCAGAAATGTCGGCTATCCACAATGTCTTCCATGTATCAATGCTCAGGAAATATACCTCTGATGTGAATCAGATGATAGAGCCCCAACCAGTACAGGATCAAGAGAACCTAAGTTTCGAACGCCGACCTATTCAGATCTTAGACCGGGAAGTCAAAAAGCTAAGGAACAAGGAAGTACCCTTAGTAAAGGTTCTGTGGCGGAACGAACAATTCGAAGAAGCCACGTGGGAACGAGAGGAGGCAATACGATTAAAATATCCAGAATTATTTTAAAGTTCGGGATGAACTTTTTATAAGGTATGGAAGATTGTAACACCCCAAAATTTTCCCATATGAAATATTATAAATTCATGAAACATTATTACTATTATGAAATGATGGGCTTGGCTTAATGGGCTTGGATGTGGATTAGTGCAAAATATGATAAAAAGGAAATATAGAAAGGAGGAGGCAAGGATTGAACCTTGAACCTCCTCGTTGCAATAATTATGTCATAACCAACACACCAAGCCATATTTCATATAGAGGGAATAAGAAACATGCTTGTTAAAAGCTAGGGAAGTGAAGAGACATGTCTCTTCATGAGAAAAGTATAAATAAGAGAAAGAGAAGTTGGAATAACTTCCTCTTCTTCTTCTTCTTCACTCTCCCCACCGAAATTTCACTCTTCCCCTTCCCTTTCATTTTCGAAAAGTAAACCCTAGGGTTCTAACCCTAGGGGATTGGAAGGAAGGAGATCTCACCCAAGGACCTTGCTCTCTACTAGTGCCAAAGGATCTAGAGAAGTTTTAGCAAAGGAAATTCTCACTCTCACTTCAATTAAGGGTACCTTAAGGAGTAAGAGAAGGAGAAATTCAAGCGAAAGGATGTAAGTATCCCCTCGCCTGCAGTGTAATAGTTGTGTATGATTCTTTTATTTTTTTTTGTGGTTTTTGAAAATGGGGGTTTTACCCTTTGTAAGTTTTGGCCACCCCCTTAGGGGAAGGCCTTGGTTCCTTCTTGTTACATGAGTAGACCCTTGGAACTTAGGGTATATGTATATGTTGTTTTATTCATGATGTTATGAACAAAATTTTAGAGTTTTACCCTTGTGTAAGTTTCGGCCAACACCCTTAGAAGAGGCATTGGCTACTTCTTGATGCTTCAGGAGAACCCTTAGGACTTAGGGTATACCTATATGTTGATTCCTTCAAGTTGTGATAACAAAAATTAGGGTTTCCCTTACCCTACAAGTTTTGGCCAACCCTAGAGGGATTAGGGTTTAGGGTTGCATAATTATCATATGATGTAATCTATGTTTAATAAGTGGCATGATATGTATGTAAGATGTTTGTGTAAATGCTTGTATGAATGTTGATTCAAAAACCCTAGTTTTCCCCTACCCTACACCATTCGGCCAACACCTTAAAGTTAGGGTTTGTGAAGGTTAAATTACCCTATAGGATATGCTTATGTTTGGGATGATGATATGAATAGGCAAGTAATGTTTAAATGGAATGCTTGATTGGAAAAACATAGTTTCCCCTTAACATAATTTTCGGCCAAGGCATGATCTATTAGGGTTGTAAAAGTTGATTACCCCAGGATGTGTGCTATGCTTAGTATGAAATATGATGTATGTATGAGCATGCCTTATAGCCCATGGGGCACCCTTATGAAATTGCATGTGATATGTATGTATGATGTGTGCTATGCTTAGTATGAAATATGATGTATGTATGAGCATGCCTAATAGCCCATGGGGCACCCTTATGAAATTGCATGTGATATGTATGTTAAAATGCTTGAACGGATACTCTACTAAGTATGGGATCAAGAGCACCCTTTATGTTGTGTGGTGTGTCCCTACGGGATCATGAGCACCCTTGAAGAGTGGTGTGTCCCTTAAGAATGATTTGGAGTACTCCTTAGCATATATGTAAAAGCATGATAAGTATTTTACTTTTAAGTTGTGTACTCGACTTGGAAGGGGGTCGTTAAACAAATCCGAGGTACATGTTAACGTAAGGTCATGGCTCTGGTAGGACGGAAGGGTCCTGCTCTAATTGATTGGTGGCTCGCTACCCCAATTCATTAGGGAACACGCAATAGGTAACGCGCGATATGTGGTACACAACTGGGCCCAATATGATATGGATGTATTTTTAAGTAATACCATTATGGAATTATTTTGAAAACATTTATTGAAAACATTTATTATATGTGAAGAGTATGCTTAAGGTACTTGATACTGCATGCTTAGAAACTTGGATGTTTAGTATGCTTTGATGAACTCATGCTTATGATTTATTATGTGTACATGTGATATTCTTTCGTATGAATTTTGCGAGTAGGACGGGATCCTTACTAAGCATTTGTGCTTACTAGTTTATGTGTTGTCTTATGCTGCAGATAAGGGTAAGGAACACTTAAACTAAAGGAAGAGGCAGGAGGCTGAAGATGTGTGGGGTGGTGGCTCGGGAAGAAAGACTTCTATATGTACATTATTATGCTTATGTTATGCTCCTTGACAATGAATGATAGTGATTAGGATCGATATTGCATGATGGTGATAATACTTGGAATTTTCATATACTTGATTTTATTGGATTATATTATGGTTTGAAATAATATGTGAACCTATCATGTTATGGAATAACTCGTGATTAAAATATTTCAAATGATGTTTTAATGATTCAAGCATGATATTCGATTGGCATGTACTGGAAGTATGCTTAGCACTTGTAAATATTACTTGATAGTTTTAGACAAGCATGCTCAGCACTTAGTCCTTGCCTTATTGTTTTAAATTTTATGCTAGAGGAAAAAAAATAAGTAATGATTAATTGTTATGTAACCCCGTCCCGAGAGTAGATATAAGGGCGGGCGTTACACACCTAGCAAGGGATTTCTATTGGGAAATAAAATAGAGTTTGGCTAAGGCTTAGGGGAAGATGAAGGGTCATGAGGAGACTCTTCATTTGCCTCCTTAAAGGGGCTATAAAGAGAGGGTTTGGGGGGTTACTTCTCTTCTTCCATCAAGTCACCTTCTCCCCTCCTCCTTCTTCATTCTAGCCGAACACCAAGAAGGGGTTTTCCCTTGGAAAAACTCCACATCTCCAAGATCTAGGTTCCTTCCAAGACAACAAGGGCAAGGAGGGATCAAGGGTCAAGAGCTCTACAAGTTCCTTCTCTTTTAAGGTCTAAAAATCAAGAAATCCCAATGTAAGACTCCCTCACCTGTGGTATATTAGTTCTTTATGATTTTCTATGATTTTTAGCATATTATAAAGGTTGGCTTGAGATTTTAAGTTGGAAAAGAAAGAAACCAAGAATCCTAGTCTAAGGGGGGGGGGGGTTTCGGCCCTAGGACTTTTGGGTCCATAAGGATGCTATAAATCCTAGTTATGTTTTCTAATATGCTCTCATGATGTTTAGAGATTAAATATACTTTTGGGGAATTTTTGGGGTACCCTAGGGTCCCCTAAGGTTTTCGGCCAACCCATGAACTCATGGGTAGGGTTAAATCCAAACCCCCCAAGCATATGTGTTGTGTATTATCATGATATAAGGGAGATTGAGGGTGACTTATGAGACCTTTTACAAGGCTTTGTGACCCACAAGTTTCGGCCAAGGTTTGATGGTAGGGCAAAAGTTAGGGCTTTCCCCAAGTAAGGGCTCTAATAGCCCCTATGGTATGTTATGGTTGGTGTTTAATGGTTGATTGGGGATTTTAATGGAATTTTTCCATGAACCCATGCCCTTGTAGGTTTCGGCCAGTCCTAGGAAGGGGGGCTAAGGATTAGGGTTAACCCTAATCATGAGTCCTAAGGGCTCCCTATGGTTTTATAGTCAATGTATGGATGTTCCTTTACCTTGTGCCATCATATATGCTTATGGGAATGATGGAAACCTTCCATGTAGGTTTCGGCCAAGGCCAAGTAATTAGGGTTTGATGGAGTTAAGGTTTGAAGAATGATGGTTTATGGTTCATTAAGAAGAATACATAAGGGTTCAAGCATGTGGTAGGAATTTAAGTTACCTATAACCCTAACCTTAAGTACCATGTTTATGTGTGTATGCTTATGATTTGGATGCCATGCCTAAATGAATGTCTTATGTTCCATGTCAGGCACTTGGATAGTAGGAAACATGTTTATGGAAGTCCTACCTATGAATACTTATGTTATGTTTAGAACCATGTGATGTCATATGCTTACGCTATGTTAAGAACCATGCTATGTTATATGTTCATGCTATGTTAAGAACCATGCTATGTTATATGTTCAGGCTATGTTAAGAACCATGCCATGTTATATGTTCATGCTATGTTAAGAACCATGCTATGTTATATGCTCATGCTATGTTAAGAACCATGCTATGTTATATGTTCATGTTATGTTAAGAACCATGTTATGTTATGTTTATGATAATAATGATGCATGCCATGTTATGAATAATGATGCATGCCATGTTATGAATGAAGATGCATGCCATGTTTATGAAGAAAGATAATGCTCATGCCTTCCGGGCATCATGATGGACAAGCATGTTTTAAGTCATGCTTCATGTAACCAAGTTATGCCATGTTTAAATATGCCATGAATGTCTTATGAATGATGAAGCATGTAAAGTATTTTACATTATGAATGGGGCTTGTACCGGACCGAAGTATGGGTCCAAGGGATGGGCACCTTAAGAACGCCCCGGTTCTGGACTACCGAAGTTGTCCACGGTTCTGGCACTACCGAAGCTGTGCAACAGGGATGGGCACCTTAAGAACACCCCGGTTCGAGGACTACCGACTATGCTGTCATTACCCTAGTAGGTGGAGGCTAGCTACCTTGTATTTACTTAGGGATGCGCGCCATGATGTATGTATGTGGTACAAGCCGGGGACCCCAACAATGTGATGATTATGTTTAAGTATTTAAATGTATGTTTTAAAAGTTAGGCATCTATATACATATATATATACATATGCATTCCACCCACGCATTCATTCATGTTATGCATTATGCTATGATGATGATGTCTTATGCTTATGATTCATGTTAAGAAATGGGTATGATAGTAAATGATTTATGCAATGATTATGTTAGGAAGATGCCCATATGCTATAATGGAAAATATGCTCATGATATGCTAGATAGGTTGGTCTATACCTTATGTTTATGTTTATACCATGTTCCATGCCATGTTAAGAATGTCTAATGATGATTACGTTTATACCATGCTTTATGCCATGAAAGGAATGTTTAATCATGTCTATGCTTATGTTTATGCTTTAGGCCATGATAAGAATGTTAATTATGTCTATGCTTATGTTTATGCTTTATGTCATAATAAAAATGTTTAATGATGTTTATGCTTATGATTATGCTTTATGCCATGATAGGAATGTTTAGTTATGTTTATGGTTATGCCATGTATCATGCCATGTAAAGTTTAAGTAGGTTTATGTTATGCTTCATGTTTAAGACTAAATGATGATTATGTTTCATATGATTATGAATGAATGACGAATGGTTTTAGTGAGTAGGAAAGAGTCTTAGTAAGCCTGTGTGCTTATAGTCTTTTTCCTTATACCGCAGATCATGCAAGGGGACAGCAAGGAAGTAACAGGAGGGCAAGAACAAATGTGTGTGATAGTGACTTGGCCCAGGAAACCAAATGTTTACCGTTTATGCTAGAACTTTACTTTTGATATCTCTACGCTCGAATAATGACTCATGGAACTTTATGTTATGATGTTAAGCATGATATGATAAGATGTTTAAGTATAAAGTCAATATGCCAAGTTTCCATGTCATTATGTTAAGAAGGGTAGTAGGGGGCAAGTAAGTGTAATGTTAAAGTTATTCCGCTGCAGTATGATGTTACATGCCCTAAGTATGTTAGCGTAACACCGCTTTAGGGAAAAAAAGAAAAAAAAAGCGGGCGTTACATACATCATGACCCTCAATTAATCGAAAGATCAACGGTTGACCTCAGATATAATTTTGAAATTCTTCAGCAGCTCTAATGAATCGTGCCTCATTCCCTTCACCATCTTATACTCACTTGGTTCAGGACATGGTTTATGTGTGTCTGTCCCCACTAGGCTGACTATGTCACACCTAGCCCAAGTAATATTCTCTCGTCCTTTGGATTTCTAATTACTCTCATGTATTTAAGAGACTCATACTCTAAACATGTCATGCTCTGGCCAGAGGCTTTGAGTAACAATCCGACGATAGGCCTTGGGTATACATCTCCACGCAAGGATTGGTGAATCCTTTGTAGGCTGTTCAAACATCTTCGGGCACTTCGACTTATACCCAACCATCCTGGGTCCACACCTCCTTGGAGATGCTTGCTTAAGATGTTATAGTATAAGCCTCCATGACCAAGATGACTTGAACACCGCAAGTCAAAGGAACATCACACTTAAGCTGCGGTAAGAACTTCACTGACATGTCTATATATAGACTACCATGTGAAGTTTTACAGCCAGTCACTCCAATGAACTAGTTCCCTTAACTAGCATTCATGTTTATCTCCGGACATCCCAATGTCACCAGCCAGTGAGAATCAACTGATTAGAGAATAACCCATGTTAGTCTCAACAGAATTGATAGTGTCCGTATTTATCAATTCATCGACTAGGGATAATTTCAATACTTCACAATTGCACATGTAGAGATAATCACTAGTTGTGAATTCATCACAAATTCTCTCATGCTGTGAATTGTATTGCGGACATTCAATAAATGAGTTTAAGATCCCAATCAAATACACAAACATGTATACTCAAATAGTGAACTTTCATTTATTAAAATAAATGTTTACAATCATAAGGCGATTGCCTTAGGACACTTCTCTCATATCACTAACAAACTCTCACTTGGCCTAATGCCAATCTCTACGGTATCCAATACCACAGGCTCTAACATGACCCTCAAACTTACTCTGAGGTAAGGCCTTAGTTAAAGGATCCGCTAAATTCTTTTCAGTGGGAATTTTCTCAATTTGTATATCATTCCTAATTATAATCTCTCTGATCAGATGATAGCGGTGAAGCACGTGTTTGGATCGCTGATGAGACCTTGGTTCCTTTGCTTGTGCAATAGCTCCATTGTTGTCGCAGTAAACCGGCACTGCTTCATCAATGGTTGGAACCACACCATGTTTGGATACAAACTTCTTGATCCAGACTGCTTCCTTTGCTGCTTTCGAAGCTGCGATATATTCTGCTTCCATGGTAGAATCCGCTACGGTGTCTTGTTTGGAACTCTTCCAACTTATTGCGCCTCCATTCAAAATAAATACGTATCCAGACTGAGATTTGGAGTCATCCTTATCTGTCTGGAAACTGGCATCTGTATACCCACGTATTACCATATCTCCTTCTCCATATATTAGGAACACATCCTTAGTTCTTCTTAAGTACTTAAGGATTTTCTTGACAGCCGCCCAATGATCCATTCCTGGATCAGACTGGTATCTGCTCGTGACGCTCAGAGCATACGATACGTCGGGCCTAGTACATAACATAGCATACATGATAGATCCTATCGCGGATGCATAAGGAATCTTATTCATGCAAATCCTCTCGTCTTCTGTGCGCGGACACATAGACTTTGAAAGGTTGATCCCATGCCTATTGGGAAGGTAACCTTTCTTGGATTCTGACATGCTAAACCTATTTAGCACTCGGTCTATATATGTAGACTGGGAATGACCAAGCAACCGTTTTGATCTATCTCTGTAGATTCTAATCCCAAGGATATAGGTTGCTTCTCCCAGGTCTTTCATGGAGAAAGTTTTGGACAACCAAATTTTAACTATCTGTAAGACTGATATATCGTTTCCTATTAGTAATATGTCATCGACATATAATACTAGGAATACGACTGCACTCCCACTAACCTTCTTGTACACACATGGTTCGTCAGGATTTTGTGAGAAATCAAACTCTTTGATTGTCTCATCAAAACGGATGTTCCAGCTCCTGGATGCTTGCTTCAGTCCATATATGGATCGTCGAAGCTTCCATACTTTGGTTTTATCAACCGATGTGAAACCTTCAGGTTCTATCATGTATACATCCTCAAGCAGGTTTCCATTAAGGAAAGCTGTTTTCACATCCATTTGCCATATCTCATAATCATAATGAGCTGCTATGGCTAGGAGCATCCGAATGGATTTAAGCATAGCTACTGGCGAATAGGTTTCGTCATAATCAATTCCTTGTTTCTGACGATATCCTTTTACCACTAATCTAGCCTTAAAGGTAACAACATTACCTTCCATGTCGGTTTTCTTCTTGAAAACCCACTTGCACCCTATGGGCTTAATCCCTTCAGGTGGGTTAACCAAGTCCCATACTTGATTTTCGTACATGGAATCCATTTCCGACTTCATGGCTTCAAGCCATTTGACCCTTTCTGAATTTTTCAGAACATCTTCATAACTTATAGGTTCATCATCACTTATGAGTAACACGTCGTTCGATTCACTTATGAGAAATCCGTATCTCTCTGGAATATTGCGTGTCCTATCAGACCTACGAAGAGGTGGTGTAGTTTTTGGTTCAACTGATAGCTCATCATTATGAGTTATTGGTTGTGGGTCTAGACTAGGTGTCTCTGTCATGTCTATTGGAGTTTCTTGAACTTCATCAAGTTCAATGCCACTCCCACTGTTTTCTTGTAAAAGAAATTCTTTTTCCAGAAATACAGCATGCCTTGAAACAAACACCTTTTGTTCCAAGGGATGATAGAATTGGTAACCCTTTGTTTCCTTAGGGTATCCAATAAATAGACATTTATCAGACTTAGCATCCAATTTGTCTGATACAGTCCGCTTCACATAAGCAGGACAACCCCATATCTTAAGGTGAGTTAAGTGAGGTTTCTTACTATTCCATGTCTCATATGGAGTAGTTGTGACTACCTTGGTCGAGACTTTGTTTAGCAAGTAAACAGCTGTCTTAAGTGCATAGCCCCAAAAGGATTTTGGAAGAGTTGCATGATTCATCATCGACCTAACCATGTCCATCAAGGTTCGGTTGCGCCTCTCAGATACACCATTATGCTGTGGTGTATACGGCGGAGTCCATTGGGACAATATCCCATTGTCCCTAAGATAATCTTAAAACTCTTGACTTAAGTATTCACCACCCCGATCGGATCAAAGTATCTTAATACTTTTGCCAAGCTATTTCTCTACTTCATTTCTGAACTCTTTGAATTTCTCAAAAGCTTCAGATTTGTGTTTCATCAAGAACACATACCCGAATCGTGAGTGATCATCGATAAAGGTGATGAAGTAGCTATAGCCTCCTTGTGCAAGAGTTGACATTGGTCCACATACATCAGTATGTATTAGACCAAGCAATTCTCCCACTGGATTATCTTTTCCGGAAAAGGATAATTTGGTCATCTTGCCTTTTAAGCATGATTCGCATGTATCAAATGAATCGGGTTCAAATAATTCCAAAATTCCACATCGGTGTAATTTGCTCATGCATTTCTTACTTACATGGCCAAGACGACAATGCCACGTGTAGGAGTCTATTCGATTATCTATTCGAGCACGTTTGTTGCTTACTTCGATATTGAAAACGTCATCGGATAAATCTAACGTGTAGATACCATTGCACAAAGTTCCATTCCCATAAAGAACGCCATTTAAAGTTATGTAACAACAATTGTTACAAAAAGTTAAATGATAACCCTTTTCATTCAAACATGAAATAGATACAATGTTCTTTATTAACGAAGGAACGAAATAACAATTATCCAATTGTAAGACACGTCCAGTCGGGAGCTTTAGCAAATATGTTCTGATAGCAACAACAGCAATCTTTGCTCCATTTCCAACTCGAAAATCCGCTTCTCCCTTGACGAGTCTTCTTCTATTCCTTAGCCCCTGTATGTCATTACATATATGTGAGCTACACCCAGTATCAAGTACCCAGGTATTTGAGGAAATAGAGTGACATTCAATAACGAAGATACCTGAAGAGGATGGGGCATCAGATGCCTTCTTCTTCAAGGACTCAAGATAAACCTTGCAATTTCTTCGCCAGTGACCCTCCTTGCCACAGTGATGGCAAGTGCCTTTTGGTGTCTTTTCAGTCTTTTTGGCCTTTTTCTTCTTTCCTTTATTCTGTTCTTTGGCCTTCCTCTTAGAACCTTTCTTCGAGGAACCAACTAACAGTACCGTCTTCTGATCCTGCTTCACAGAAGGCTCTACAGTCTTCAGCAGGTTGAGCAACTCGGGAATGGTAGTCTCCAGCTTGTTCATCCGATAGTTCATCACAAATTGTGAATAACTTTTGGGCAAACAATGCAGAATTAAGTCAATACTTAGTTCATGATCCATTGCAAAACCGAGTGTGTTCAGTCGCTCAATGTACCCCAACATCTTTAACACAAACTGTGAGGCAGAAGTGCCTTCCTGCATCCTAGAGGTGAAGAGGAGTCTGGAGACTTCGAACCTTTCGGATCTCGCCTGCTCTTTAAACAACTCATGAAGATGGAAGATGATGGTATAAGCATCCATATGCTCATGCTGCTTTTGCAGCTCAGGTACCATAGAGGCTAGCATGATGCAACTCGCAAGTTCAGAATCGGTCACATGTTTCTGATAGACCAATTACTGGTCTGGAGTTGCATTTTCTGGAGGACGGTTGGGAAGTTGATCTTCAAGGACATAAGCAAGCTTCTCTGCCTTGAGGACTATCCTCAGGTTTCGAAGCCAGTCCATGAAGTTAGGCCCAGTCAGTTTATTGGTGTCTAAGATGGAACGCAAATTCAGAGAAGACATGATCGAGTGATTAACCTAGAAATACAAATTGAGCTTATGTGAGAAGAATGATTAAAGAATGTATCAATATACATAAATAAAATCCTATTTATTTTTGAAATTCAATAACCCTTTTTATCAATTCGGGAGATCGTAAGAACATCTCCAAATAGGTTGATATCCAACCATAGATAAGAACAACCATGGCTGTGGCCATCAAGTTATTCTTAGCTATGAAGGTAGGTAATTATACCGATTACATATCACATATATGTAACTATCACTTTATGCTATCAACTAATTGAATGTTTGCATAAATCATTGAGTTTTTAACTCATTAACAAGTATGCAACAATATACATAGCACCCAACTGCACCTCTCTTTACATCGACCTTGACTGTGGCACAACAAATCGATGCTCCAAGCTTAAGGCTGACCCATTAATCAAGAAATAGTTTTAATATGGTTGGAGCTCAATCAACCGTTTAGTCAGGCTTGGATGTGACTAACAACCAAAACTAAGGATTGACCTCTGACTCCGACTATATTATTCATAAACTAATTCCATGGTTTGAACATGTTGAGGTTCATGCCGGGCATGGATGTGTCCATCAACCCAAACGAGAAATAAAACTCCGATTCTAACCATATTAATGGAAGGTGTTGGCCTTAATATTTTGTAAGGGGTTTTAGGTCTCATCCTTTCTTTTCTAAGCACATTCATGACATATAATTATGTCATGACTAACGATTTCCTTAATAAAGTATGTATGTGACTTAATTTATCAAGTCTCATTAATTGAATTAGGAACCGGATTTCCTAATTCTAATTTCATACTTTATTCAAGGAATTATTTTGGGAAACAATTTCCTAAATTGTCATAATCAATTTCGGAAATAATATGTTTAAGACATTGATTTCTCTAAATCAAATCTTATTAAATTAAGAGACAAATCCCTTAATTCAACCACATATTATTTTCATAAAAATCTCATTTAAGAAAACTCTATAGGAAACCATTTTCCTAATTAATTTTGGAGACAACAATATGTAAGAGCATCACCTCTTAAATCATATTTTATTCATGGATTTAATTAATTACAACAAATTATTTTCTAAGGGTGGCTCCCCGAGGCTCAGATACCCAAAGAAAAGAAATTTGTCGTAAATTTAATTTGGTCCGCTTCTGAAGCGTAAATAAATTAAACATGACAATTTCATTCAAAATTGGGAAATTAAATTACAACAACTAACAAATCGCGCTTGATTTATTTTATAAAATAAACCAAATAAATTTGTTTTCTCTCCTTGTAGTGGCCGGCCAAACCAAAGAGGGTGGGCACCCTCTTTGGCCGGCCACACCAAGCCATTCCCTCGCGAATTAAACTCATTTAATTCGCCCAATAAGCCTTCAAAAGACTTAGCCATTTTAAGCTTCCGTTGCGACTCTGATAAATTCAGATTCGACTTATTTCTCTTGATCGGAAAATCTAATTTTCAACTCGTTTTAAATCCCTCGGATTACTCGTAGTGCGTGTGACTAAATAGGCTTTCGATTTATGTTGGCCGTCTATAATCAACCAATTATAGAACAATCATGAGTGACACCTAGTAGTACATCATGACCCCCAATTAATCGAAAGATCAAAGGTTGACCTCAGATATAATTCTGAAACCCTTCAGCAACTCTAATGAATCGTGCCTCATTCCCTTCACCATCTTATACCCACTTGGTTCAGGACATGGTCTATGTGTGTCGGTCCCCACTAGGCTGACTATGTCACACCTAGCCCAAGTAACATTCTCTCGTCCTTTGGATTTCTAATTACTCTCATGTAATTAAGAGACTCATACTCTAAACATGTCATGCTCTGGCCAGAGGCTTTGAGTAACAATCCGATGATAGGCCTTTGGTATACATCTCCTTGCAAGGATTGGTGAATCCTTTGTAGGCTGTTCAAACATCTTCGGGCACTTCGACTTATACCCAACCATCCTGGGTTCACACCTCCTTGGAGATGCTTGCTTAAGATGTTAAAGTATAAGCCTCCATGACCAAGATGACTTGAACACCGGAAGTCAAAGGAACATCGCACTTAAGCTGCGGTAAGAACTTCACTGACATGTCTATATATAGACTACCATGTGAAGTTTTACAGCCAGTCACTCCAATGAACTAGTTCCCTTAACTAGCATTCATGTTTATCTCCGGACATCCCAATGTCACCAGCCAGTGAGAATCAACTGATTAGAGAATAACCCATGCTAGTCTCAACAGAATTGATAGTGTCCGTATTTATCAATTCATCGACTAGGGATAATTTCAATACTTCACAATTGCACATGTAGAGATAATCACTAGTTGTGAATTCATCACAAATTCTCTCATGCTGTGAATTGTATTGCGGACATTCAGTAAATGAGTTTAAGATCCCAATCAAATACACAAACATGTATACTCAAATAGTGAACTTTCATTTATTAAAATAAATGCTTACAATCATAAGGCAATTGCCTTAGGACACTTCTCTCATATCACTAACACATAGCACATAACCTAAACGTTCAAGTCATGATATATAGCACATAAAGCTAGGGTTTTAGGTAACATAAAGAAAATTCTTACAACATGCTTAAACATATACATACATCATAGTAGACCATAAACAAGTATCCTTGAAACCTTAACCCAACCCAAACCCTAGATTATGAGCTTGGCCGAATGTTTAATAGGAGGAGATCCCATTATTCAAGCAACATAAAAGGTCCCCTAAATAAAAGAAAGCTCATACATTATATACAATGTCATAGGTAGCCATTAGACCCCATGATTGGGGTTAACCCTAAGTCCTAGCCCTACATCTTGGTCTTGGCTGAAACCCTATAGGGTCACAAGTACATGGAAAAATTCATACAATTCCCAATTTACATCTAATACCATACATACAACACCATAGGAAACCATTAGAACCCTTGCTTGGAGTTAGCCCTAACTCCTTGCCCTATAACCTATCTTGGCCGAAACTTACAAGGGTCATAAGGGCATGTAAAAATTCACATAAATCACCATTAACATCCCTTCCATCATGAGGAAATATAAGAAACATTATTAGAGACTTAGATCCAATCCTAACCATGGAAACATGGTGGTGGTCGAAACTTGTAGAGGGCCTTAGGGTGCTACAAAATTTCCCAAGTCACAATTTATTCTTTACTCATCATGTGAAAGCACTAGGAAACACAAATAAGGTTTTAACATCATCTTATACCTCCACAACTTGCTTGGCCGAAACTATTAAAAACCCTAGCTCATTGTTTTCTCAATATAAATCCCAAACAAAACTTAAATCATGATAAACATCAAGGAAAACCATTATACCATAGGGGAGGTAGTCTTACCCTTGGTGTCTTGGTTATAGACCCTAAATAGAGAAGAGGATGAAGACCTTTTTGTCCCTTGATCACCCCTAGCCCTTGTTGCCTTGTAGGAAGCCTTGGATCTTCAAGAGAGAGTCCCCTTGTGAAGCTTTTCCAAGGGAGAAAACCCCTTGTGGGTTTCGGCTAGGAGGAGGAAGAAGGAGAGAGGGAAGCTTTGATGGAAGAGAAGAGGAGGAGAAACTATAACTTAAGTGCCAAGTTATCTCTTCATTTCCCCATCCCTCTCTTATATACTAAGCAAGGAGGCAAGTGAAGAGGCATGGTGCCTCTTCTCATGGTGACGCTTCACTTCCCTAAGCCTTAACCAAAATCCCCTTCATTCTCTAATAACACTCCCTTGCTAGGTGAATTGGTTAGTACACGCATGGTGATTGTAACACCCGAAATTTCCCTCTAGAACGATGTAATAATTGAACATGTGGCCAAGAATAAAATTATGAATTTAAAGGGGGAAATTTCGAATAAAGAAGATATTAAGCACCTTCTTGATATATGGTGAATGTGTGTGATAATTATGTTTATATGCTACATTAATATTATGCTTGACATCATGCACATGAATGAATGAATAATGATATAAATATGCATGTGTATGAACTATATGGGTAGCATTCTCTTGATGGGTGTTGGTTACATGGGCTTGGAAAAAAAAAGAGATGCCAAGGATTGAACCTTGGACCTCAAAGGAAAGAAAAGCCTTAAGAATATTCATGTAACCAATTCACCTAGCAAAGGAGTGCTATTAGAAGAGGATGGAAAATTGTAGATAAGTGGGAAAGAAGATGAAGAGACACAAAAAAAAATTAAAGAGACACCATTAGAGAGGTGCTTGCCTCTTTACTCACCATAAAAGGCCATGAAGAAACCCCCCCTCTTTTTCTCTCCACCAAACTCTTCCCATTCCTCCTCTTCCTCACCGAAATCCTTGTGGCCCTTGCTACCATTTTCAAGTCATTCACCTCCTAGAGAAAACTGGGCCAAAAGAAGAGAAGAACAAGAGAAGTGCTAGAGTTTAAGAGGTCTTTTCTTCTCCAAAATTTGGAGATCTTTTGGGAACATAAGAACAAGTGGTAAGACTCCCTCACCTGCAACATAATGGCTTTTTATGTGTTTTTATGATTTTTATGTTTGCTTGAGATGTTGGGTGAAAGAGAATAGAAGAAAACCTTGAGGGTAGTTTCGGCCATAAAGGGGTACCCCCCTTTTCTATGTCCAAAAACTTAAAGGAAGAGTTCATGAAATTGTTACTACCTTTTTGTAATGAATATATGATGGATACATGGTGTTTGAATGCCCTCCATGATGTAAAGGACTTGGAAGAATTCGGCCAACTCATGAAATGGATAAATGTTGATGCATGAAGTAGGCTATTGTTCTAATGATTGTTTCCTTGCTATATAAATGTTTTAGGCCAAGAAATTTTGTGAAATCTATGCTAAGTAACACCCCAAAATTTCCCATATGAAATATTACTGAATATTATTATTAAATATTATGAATTCATGAATATGAAATATCATGGAATTCATGAAATATTATCATGAAATATTATGAAACATTATGCATTTATGATGATATGCTTATCATGAAATATTATCATGAAATATTATGAAACATTATGAATTCATGAATATGAAATATTATGGAATTCATGAAATATTATCATGAAATATTATGAAACATTATGAATTCATGAATATGAGATATTATGGAATTCATGAAATATTATCATGAAATATTATGAAACATTATGAATTCATGAATATGAGATATTATGGAATTCATGAAATATTATCATGAAATATTATGAAATATTATGAATTCATGAAATATTATTATTAAATATTATGAATTCATGAATATGAGATGTTATGGAATTCATGAAATATTATTATGAAATATTATGAAATATTATGAATTTATGAAATATTATTATTAAATATTATGAATTCATGAATATGAAATATTATGGAATTCATGAAATATTATCATGAAATATTATGGAATATTATGAATTCATGGAATATTATTAATATTATGAAATTTCATGATGGGCTTGGCTTAATGGGCTTTGATATGGATTAGTGCAAAATGTGATAAAAAGGAGGAAGCAAGGATTGAACCTTGAACCTCCTAGTTGCACTAGCAATGTCTTAACCATTGTACCAAGCCATATTTCTTGTACAGGGAATATGAAACATGCTTGTTAAAAGCTAGGGAAGTGAAGAGACATGTCTTTTCATGAGAGAAGTATAAATAAGGGAAGTTGGAATAACTTCCTCTTCTTCTTCTTCTTCCTCACCCTTCTCCACCGAAACCCAAGCCCCTCCCCTTATCAATTTTCGAAAAGTAAACCTAGGGCTCCAACCCTAGGGGTTTGGAAGGAAGGAGATCTCACCCAAGGACCTTGCTCTCTACTAGGGCCAAAGGTTCTAGAGAAAGTCTTAGCAAAGAA
>JAGFNQ010005662.1:45523-64693 GCA_024364735.1 Boesenbergia rotunda
AAGAAAGTTTCGCATTTTTAGTCGTGCATTAGAGTCAAGAAGTAGACAAGTAGCGGTCCGTCTAAGGTAGAGAAGGCGGGGTCGCTACAATAGTGGAATTATTAGACTGGCCCGAGCATGAGAAAATTAAATGCGTCACGTTCTGCCTCTTTGGCGACGCCAGGATGTGGTGGGAACGGGTAAAAGCTAGAAGGTCAGTGGACCAGATGAAGTGGAAGGGCTTCGAGTCCGAATTTCTGGAGGAATTCTTTAATATGCAAGTCACAAACAGGCACTTTGATGAGTTCACTGAATTCCGGCAGGGAAATCTCTCAGTCAACGATGCTGTTAAGCAATTTAACCGACTGGCATGATTATGTCCGGAGTTGGTCAGTACAGAGAAAGAAAGGGTCAGATTAATGCTTAAGATGCTCAGGCTCGAGATAGCTCTGAATGTAGCTGGCGGCGTTAATAGGCCCCAGACTGCAGAGGAGCTGTTCAGCAGCGCCCTTATTACCGAGCATTATCTAAAGAATATTAATTAGTAGAGCCAACCACTGACCGCCAGCAAGAGTCAAGATCAGTCGGGAGGTCAGAAACCTCCGAATAGCAACCCCCACTGGAAAAAGAACCACAACGGAAAGAGGAAGCCATGGAATAAATCTGCCAGTGGTTATTTAGGCAAGAAGCCTAAATACCCCCAATGTGCCACTTGTGGGAAGATGCACCAAGGGGCATGCCTTTTAGGCGCCAGGAGATGCTTTACCTGCGGAAAGGAAGGACACATGGCCAGAGAGTGTCCTACTGCAGCCAAAGCACCTCAGCCGCAGTATGTTCAGTACAAAAGTGCTCCTCCCTAGCTACACCTGATGCAGGCAGCTATAGATGGTACTCATATATGACAGGGGAGATTAGAGGCCCCGCCTGCCACGACAAACGTCAGGGTTTTCTCTCTTACGAAAGAAGATGTGGCGACTGCCTCTACCGTTGTCACAGGTCAGATATTTATTTACAGTCAGTATGCTACTGCTTTATTTGACACTGGGGCAACACATTCGTTTATCTCTATGCAATATGCCAAAAGAAAGGATATGTCACTGCAAGATTTAGACTGTAAATTTCTGACAACACTGCCCTCGGGTGAGGTGATGCCCTCTACCCAAATGCTACGTGCCGCACCAATCAGAATCACAGATAGGGAACTCTACTGCGATCTGATAGTGCTTGATATGCCAGATTATGATGTGATATTGGGCATGTATTTCTTGAACAAATATGGCGCCTCTATTGAGTGTCGTAAATGAAGAGTTATCTTCCGACCTGAGGCGGAAATTCTATTCGAATTTATCGGAGAGCCGAAGAAGAGGACAAGCAAATTCTTGTCGGCTCTGAAGGCAAGGAAGATGTTAGAAAAGGGATGCTCTGGATTTCTAGCTCATGTGGTTGATACCAGTCCTACGAAGGGCCCGAAGCTAGAAGACGTCAAAGTTGTATGCAATTACCCAGAGGTATTTCCTGATGACTTACCAGGGTTAGCACCTGAAAGAGATATAGAATTTGCAATTGAGTTGGTTCCTGGTACTAACCCCATTTCTAAGGCACCATACCGGATGGCGCCGACGGAATTAAAGGAATTACAGGGACAGTTACAGGAGCTGCTTGACAAGGGACTCATCCGCCCTAGTCATTCCCCCTGGGGAGCTCCCGTATTGTTCGTGAAAAAGAAGGATGGGTCGATGCGAATGTGTATCGACTATCGGGCATTGAACAACGTGACTATCAAGAACAGGTACCCTTTACCCAGGATAGATGACCTGTTCGATCAACTGAAGGGAGCCACGGTATTCTCTAAGATTGACTTGAGATCTGGTTATCACCAAGTCAGGGTGAAAAAGGAGGATATACCAAAGACGGCTTTCCGAACCAGATACGGACATTATGAGTTCGTAGTTATGCCATTTGGAGTTACCAATGCGCCAGCTATGTTTATGGACTTAATGAATCGGGTATTCTCGGCATTCCTCGACAGATTTGTGATCATCTTTATCGACGATATCCTTATATATTCGAGAACTCCCGAAGAACATGCTGAGCACCTAAGTATAGTACTACAGATTCTTCAGAAGGAACAACTGTATGCTAAATTTTCCAAATGCGAGTTCTGGCTCGATCAAGTATCATTCTTGGGACATATTATCTCCAAGGAAGGAGTAATGGTGGACCCAATTAAAATCGAAGACGTGAGTAACTGGACTAGACCCAAGAATGCCAGCGAAATCAGAAGTTTCCTCGGGCTAGCAGGCTATTACAGAAAATTCGTAGAGAACTTCTCTCGGATTGTAGCCCCGATGACAGCTCTTACTAAGAAAGACAAGAAATATGTATGGACCGATGAATGTGAGAAGAGCTTTACCGAACTGAAAAGGAGGCTGACTAGCGCTCCGATATTGACTCTTCCAGAGAGCGATACGGGTTTTGATATGTACAGCGACGCATCCAAACTGGGACTCGGAGCTGTACTTATGCAGAATGGGAAGGTAATTGCCTATGCCTCTAGGCAACTCAAGGAACATGAAAGGAATTATCCTACCCATGACTTAGAACTAGCAGCGGTGGTCTTTGCACTGAGAATATGGAGACACTACGTATATGGAACTCAGTGTAAAGTTTATATAGATAACCAGAGTCTGCGGTATTTCTTCACCCAGAAAGATCTGAATATGAGACAGCGCAGATGACTTGAATTGGCCAAGGATTATGACTGTGAGATCCTATACCATCCAGGAAAAGCCAACAAGGTCGCCGATGCTCTCAGTAGAAAATCATGTGCTGCCTTAATGTCTTTATCAGCTTTGTCCCAACCCTTAGGGGAAGAAATTATGAATTACGGGATTGAAATCATATCAGGACAACTGTCCACCCTGATGATTGCGCCGACATTATTCGACGATATTCTGGAAAAGCAGAATCATGATCCGAGTCTTCAGAGAATCAGGCAAGAGGTTCTCGAAGGCAAGGACGATGGATTTCGTATTTCGGACAGCAGAGTTTTATATCTTCGGGACCGATTATGCGTTCCCGATGTAGCGACCCGCCTTCTCTGCCTTAGATGGATCGTTACCTTTGTCTACTTCTCGACTCTAATGCATGACTAAAAATGCGGAAATCTTATTTTTTTTCTTTTAAATTCATCTAAGAATGATATTCTAACTTAAATAGTCATGCATGATACCATGTCACACTTTCTTTCTCAAAACTCGCAAGAAAATACCTATTGAAACTTGGCTCGCCCAACTCAGCTTACGGGTATCAGTCGACTGGTACTGTACCAGTCGACTGATAAGCCTGAAATCTGAAAATTCAGGTTTCGAAACTTGTTTCAAAAGCCCACCAAACATATAGTTTCGAGCCATATAAAATCATGACACCATTTCTACACTCTATACCAGTTTTCTAAACAATTTAGCCAATCAAGACGGATCCATAAACTTGAAATTAGAACTCTTGTGGAAGTAAATAAGCTATTCAAGTTGATATGAACATTAACCTTAGAGTTTGTACCAATCTTGACTCCTATGCATTCATAACACCAAATATATGTTCTAAAACCTTGCTAAAGCATTATGAAATGTGAATGCAACTTTTCTAAACATATTTAAGCAATAAAAACTTGATTCAAAGAGAAATTAATACTATCTTGGCACATGCATCTATTTCTCTAACAAAGTATCAATATTTCAAACTACTCACATTTCTACTCAATCATAAGGATATGTATGCTAAATGAAATGACATGGAATCTTTACTCTAAGAAATTGAGCATGTGAGACTATCCAAAGCTTAAATGTTCGCTAAACTCCATAAAGCAAGAACTTGAAATTTGAATAAACTAAAACATTGTAATTCAAATAACTAAATTGTCTCGTCTCAAGGATCTCTCCAAAATCAGCCACCACACACACTTTACTCAGCACCGCCTCATCGCCTTCCTTCAGAATTGCTTGCCTTTACCTTTATCTGCAGTAAGAGGAAATGCAACTAGTAAGCAAAAAGCTTAGTAAGTACTATCTAGCTCACAAAATCTCGAAATGTGCAAACATGCTTCTTGAACAATATGAAAATCATATGAGATACTTATATGCTTGAAAGAAAACTAAGAACATGTATAACTCAAAACATGCATACTCAAGCATTAATAAATCTCAATTTACTTTTCTTGGCTCAACCTGAAACTTTAGCTATTCTTTAACTTTTTGAAAACTCTTTAAACTTTAGAAACTTTGCTAAAGCATATACTTGAAAATAATAATCACTTGGATCCACTGAAGACGTAAGTACCATCTCATATGCGCGTTCCCTAAAAGGTTGGGGTAGCGAGCCACCAATCCTAATAGAGCAGACCTTGGTCTACCAGGGCCAAGACCTTGGAATTGAACACCTGGATTTCTTTAACGACGCCCTTGGACGCCGGGTACTGGCCTTAGAAAATAAAATAGCTTTTCTTTCTTTTCTTTCTTATCTGTAAATGCCTTGGCATTTTCTCGAGCACCTTGCGTGCTAAAATCCCTAAGTCTTGACTTTTGGGGATTTCTTAAGGCCTTGGCCTTTTCTTTTCTTATCTTTATCTTCTCTTTTCTTTTCTCATAGCTTTTCTTGGACCCTAAACTCACATAGGGTACTTAATCAACATATATAAGCATATAATGAACTAAGATCACATGCAAAAACTCAAACAAAAAGGAAATATCTCTTTTAAAAACTTTTAAGGGAAATTCTTGCGGAAAAACCGCCTCTTACTACAGGTGAGCAGTACTTACATTGGTTTTCTCGAACTTACTACCGAAATTGAGATCCAGGGCTCGTGAGAAACGTGAGATCTCCACGAACCGTCCGCGCCTACGCGTTCTCCTCGTCGAGACGGACGAAACGCTCCGTCTCCTTGGTTCCCTCTTGGCCGGCGCCCCCTTGGAAGAGGAGAGGAAGTCTCGGCTTGGTGTTGGCGTGCGCACAAGAGAGGGGAAGAGGATTCCAGTGCGTGTGTCGCGCGGCTAGGGTGAGGAAGAGAGAAAACCAAAAAATCCAATTTCCTCTCTTAACTTATCTATTTATACTTATGGGGCGGATTGACCTAACCACAACTTATCTATTGGTTCGCTTATTCTCTATCAACAAAACGAACCAGCCTAGCTGGTCGCGCGCGCGCCTGGTCTCCTGGTGGTCGCGGGTTCGAACCCCCTGCTGCCCTTAAACGTTTTTCTTTTTTTGAAAATACTAAACGGACTCGGAATATTTCATAAAAATATTCTAAAAATTCCTAAAAATATCTAGAATATTTCTAAACCATTTTTAAATAATTCTAAGGACTTTAAGAACTAAAAATGGGAATTTTGGGGCGTTACAATCCCCTATACCTTATGAAAAGTTCGTCCTCGAACTTAGAATAATTCTGGATATCTTTCTCTCATGCTGTCCTCACGTTCCCAAGTAGCCTCCTCATGCTTTTGATTCTGCCAGATGACCTTCACTAGTGGCACTTCTTTGTTTCTTAATCTTTTAACTGCTTTGTCCACTATCTGTGTCGGTCTGCTCTCATAACTAAGATCTTCTTGGATCTGTACTGACTGAGGCTGAATCACTTGGCTAGGGTCGTGAATACACTTCTTTAGCATAGAGACATGAAAGGTACTGTGGATAGCTGACATATCCTCTGGTAAGTCCAGCTCATAGGCTACCTTCCCAACTCTCTTTATAATCTTGTAGGGTCCTATGTAGCGAGGACTCAGCTTGTCCTTTTTGCCAAATCTCATCACTCCCTTCATAGGAGCGACCTTGAGGAATACTGAATCTCCAACTTGGAATTCCAGTGGCCTACGGCGTGTATTAGCATAACTTTTCTGTCTACTCTGGGCAGTCTCAATCCTCTGGCGGATCGTCTGGATAGCCTGAGTGGTCTCATCTATAAGCTCAGTCTGGCTGTCTAGTCCTGACTCCATCTCTTTCTTCTCACCAGCTTCTTGCCAACATATGGGTGATCTACATTTCCTGCCATATAATGCCTCATAAGGTGTCATCCTGATGGTGGCCTAATAGCTATTGTTGTAGGCGAACTCAGCTAAACACAGAAATTTGCACCAACCGCCTTTAAAGTCCAACGCACAAGCCCTGAGCATGTCTTCTAAAATCTGATTTACTCTCTCTGTTTGTCCATCTGTCTGGGGATGGAAAGCTGTACTGAACTGAAGTCTGGTGCCTAGGGCGTCCTGAACACACCTCCAAAAATGGGAGATGAACCGCCCGTCTCTGTCAGAAACGATCGACTTCGGAACTCCGTGAAGTCTGATCACTTCTTTCACGTACAGCTGTGCTAACTGCTCTACCGAATGCGATAACTTGATGGCTAGGAAGTGGGCAGACTTGGTCAACCTGTCCACTATCACCCATATTGCATCGTGTCCATGGGTGGTTCTTGGAAGACCCGTGATAAAGTCCATGGATATTTCTTCCCACTTCCACTCTGGAATAGGAAGTGGCTGTAGAACTCCTCCTGGTCTCTGGTGTTCTGCTTTGACCCTCTGGCAGGTCAAGCAGGTACTGATATATCTGGCCACGTCTCGCTTGAGTCCAGACCACCAGAATCTCTTCTTTAAATCTTGGTACATCTTGGTAGAACCAGGATGCATAGAGTACGGGGTACTGTGGGCTTCTTCTAAAATATTCTTTCTTAGTTCCTCATCATTGGGGACGCAAAGGCGGTCTCCAAGATAGAGGATGCCACTGTCTGATACTCAAAACTCTGAATTTTCTGCCTCTTGGATCCCCTGCTTGATCTTCTGGATCTCTGGGTCTTGACTTTGCTTTCTTTGTATATCCACAAGCAGGGTTGACTCTAGAGTCAATGCAGAAAGTTGCCCAATTATTACCTCGACTCCAAAATCCTTTATTTCTTTCTGAAGTGGTAGAGACAGTGATGATAAAGACATCAGTGCTGCATAGGATTTCCTGCTCAGTGCATCTGCCACTTTATTAGCTTTACCTGGGTGGTAGAGGATTTCACAGTCATAATCTTTGACCAACTCTAGCCACCTACGCTGCCTCATATTCAGGTCCTTCTGAGTGAAGAAGTACTTCAAACTTTGATGGTCTGTGAAGATTCTGCACTGCACTCCATACAGGTAGTGTCTCCAGAGCTTCAGTGCGAAAACCACAGCTGCTAGCTCAAGGTCATGCGTAGGATAATTCTTCTCGTAGTCCTTGAGCTGTCTGGAGGCATATGCTATTACTTTACCGTCTTGCATGAGGACAGCTCCAAGGCCCATCTTGGATGCATCACTGTAGATGTCAAAGGCCTTGTCACTTTCTGGAACAGTAAGGATGGGAGCACTGGTCAGTCTCTTCTTCAGCTCTAGAAAACTGTGCTCGCATTTATCTGACCATTCAAACTTCTGATTCTTTCTGGTCAGGGCTGTGAGTGGAGAGGCTATTCTGGAAAAGTCCTCCACAAATTTTCTGTAATATCCTGCCAGGCCTAAGAAGCTTCTGATTTCACTGGCATTCTTGGGTCTACACCATTTGCTGACTGCTTCTATCTTGGCTGGATCAACTTGAATGCCTTCTTTGGATACAATGTGACCTAGGAAGGTCACCTGATCAAGCCAAAACTCACACTTTGAGAATTTTGCATAGATCTTCTCCTGCTGAAGGATCTGCAGCACTATCCTCAAGTGTGTAGCATGGTCCTCTGGAGTCTGTGAGTATATGAGAATATCATCAATAAATACAATGGTGAATTTATCGAGATATTCCCTGAAGATGTGGTTCATCAGCTCCATAAAGACTGCTGGAGCATTGGTTACTCCAAAAGGCATTACTACAAATTCGTAGTGGTCGTATCTTGTCCTGAAGGCCGTCCTGGGGATGTCACATTCTTTAACCTTTAGTTGATGATACCCAGAACGCAGGTCTATCTTTGAGAACACTGTAGCCCCTTTGAGTTGATCAAATAAATCATTTATTCTAGGAAGGGGGTACTTGTTCTTGATGGTTACCTTGTTCAGAGCTCTGTAGTCTATGCACAGACGCATAGACCCATCCTTCTTCTTGACGAAAAGTACAGGAGCTCCCCAGGGTGAATGACTCGGGCGGATGAAGCCCTTGTCTGGTAGCTCCTGGAGTTGCTCTTGTAATTCCTTCAACTCTGCTAGAGACATACGATAAGGTGCCTTCGAAATTGGGTTGGTTCCTGGGGCCAACTCAATTTCAAACTCAATTTCCTGATTGGGAGGGAGTCCTGGTAACTCTTCAGGAAACACCTCAGGATAGTCACAGACTACCCTCACTTCTTCTCCCTTCAATCCTTCTCCTTGACTCGCATCCACTATATGAGCTAGAAACCAGAGCACCCCTTCTCTGACATTCTCTGAGCTTGTAAGGTAGGTAGGAACCTATTTATCTTTCTCCTTGGGTCTCCAATAAACTCAACCGAAGGTTCTGCTTCTGGTGTGAACTTGACTTTTTCTTGCGGCAGTCTATAGAAGCATTATACTTGCTCAAGAAGTCCATTCCTAAAATGACATCGAAATCCTTCATCTCAAGGACTAACGAGTCACTGTAGAGCTCTCGGTTGGAAATCTAGATTGATACTGCCCTTAGCCTCTCAGTAGAGGCCATTACTTCCCCTGACGGTAAGGTTGTTAAGAACTTCATCGTTCAACCTTTCTGGTGGCCTTTATACTGTTTAAGTAGTGCTCAGTGATCAAAGCACCACTTATTAGTTCCTCGGAGGTTTGCAGCCTCTTAACACCGCTAGCCCCCCTTCAACGCTATCTCAGGCCTTAACATCTTGAGCATTAGCCTAACTATCTCTTTTTCTGTGCTAACTAGCTCTGGGCACAGATGAGCTAACCGCTTAAACATCTTCACTGCTTCATCCACGGATAGTTCTCCTTGTCTGAACTCCGTGAATTCATCATAATGCTTGTTGGTTACTTGCATGTGAGAGTATTCTTCGAAGAACTCAGTCTCGAAGTCGGCCCATGTCATCTGGCTGACATTTCTCTTGGCCTTGACTCTCTTCCACTATATTCTAGCATCTCCCGTAAGGTAGAAAGATGCACACTTTATCTTCTCTACCTCATGCCAGTCCAGTAGCCCTACTATTCTTTCCAACGTTTTGAACCATGCTTAAGCATCCCATGGTTTGCTTGTGCCTGGGAAGTTCCCTGGCTTCAGTTTCTCCTACTGAATGAGGTACGCTTCTTGCCTTCTAGGAGCTTGCTCCTCGTTTTGGGCCTTTCTAGGACGTCCTCAAATGTATAACTTAACACTTAATGGTAATGTTCCCAAACTTGCTTTAGGATACAACAAGACCTTGGTCTTGATTCTTATCTCATTTCTTAGTCCTAGAACTCGTTCTAGGGCTTAGTAAGACCTTGGTCTTACTCAAAACTTTTATCAAGCACCATGCGTGCCATAATCCCAAAACTTACTTTTGGGCAAATCAAGTAAGTACTTAAGCATTTCTCTAATATCCATTCTAGGGATTAAACATGATTCTGTGGTACTAAGGTATTAAACATGCTTCCTTGTTCTATGCACATATGAGTAAGTACTTAAGCATTTCTCTATACTGAAGTTAAGTAAAGGAGCAATAGAAAAACTAAAACTTAAAGCTTTCTTACTTGAAGACGGCAAGGTTGATGCTGATGTGTGTGTGATGCTGGAGAATGGGAACTGCTCTGATACCACCTGTAGCGACCCGCCTTCTCTGCCTTAGATGGATCGTTACCTTTGTCTACTTCTCGACTCTAATGCATGACTAAAAATGCGGAAATCTTGTTTTTTTCTTTTAAATTCATCTAAGAATGATATTCTAACTTAAATAGTCATGCATGATACCATGTCACACTTTCTTTCTCAAAACTCGCAAGAAAATACCTATTGAAACTTGCCTCGCCCAACTCAGCTTACGGGTATCAGTCGACTGGTACTGTACCAGTCGACTGATAAGCCTGAAATCTGAAAATTCAGGTTTCGAAACTTGTTTCAAAAGCCCACCAAACATATAGTTTCGAGCCATATAAAATCATGACACCATTTCTACACTCTATACCAGTTTTCTAAACAATTTAGCCAATCAAGACGGATCCATAAACTTGAAATTAGAACTCTTGTGGAAGTAAATAAGCTATTCGGTTGATATGAACTTTAACCTTAGAGTTTGTACCAATCTTGACTCCTATGCATTCATAATACCAAATATATGTTCTAAAACCTTGCTAAAGCATTATGAAATGTAAATGCAACTTTTCTAAACATATTTAAGCAATAAAAACTTGATTCAAAGAGAAATTAATACTATCTTGGCACATGCATCTATTTCTCTAACAAAGTATCAATATTTCAAACTACTCACATTTCTACTCAATCATAAGGATATGTATGCTAAATGAAATGACATGGAATCTTTACCCTAAGAAATTGAGCATGTGAGACTATCCAAAGCTTAAATGTTCGCTAAACTCCATAAAGCAAGAACTTGAAATTTGAATAAACTAAAATATTGTAATTCAAATAACTAAATTGTCTCGTCTCAAGGATCTCTCCAAAATCAGCCACCACACACACTTTACTCAGCACCGCCTCATCGCCTTCCTTCAGAATTGCTTGCCTTTACCTTTATCTGCAGTAAGAGGAATTGCAACTAGTAAGCAAAAAGCTTAGTAAGTACTATCTAGCTCACAAAATCTCGAAATGTGCAAACATGCTTCTTGAACAATATGAAAATCATATGAGATACTTATATGCTTGAAAGAAAACTAAGAACATGTATAACTCAAAACATGCATACTCAAGCATTAATAAATCTCAATTTACTTTTCTTAGCTCAACCTGAAACTTTAGCTATTCTTTAACTTTTTGAAAACTCTTTAAACTTTAGAAACTTTGCTAAAGCATATACTTGAAAATAATAATCACTTGGATCCACTGAAGACGTAAGTACCATCTCATATGCGCGTTCCCTAAAAGGTTGGGGTAGCGAGCCACCAATCATAATAGAGCAGACCTTGGTCTACCAGGGCCAAGACCTTGGAATTGGACACCTGGATTTCTTTAACGACGCCCTTGGACGCCGGGTACTGGCCTTAGAAAATAAAATAGCTATTCTTTCTTTTCTTTCTTATCTGTAAATGCCTTGGCATTTTCTCGAGCACCTTACGTGCTAAAATCCCTAAGTCTTGACTTTTGGGGATTTCTTAAGGCCTTGGCCTTTTCTTTTCTTATCTTTATCTTCTCTTTTCTTTTCTCATAGCTTTTCTTGGACCCTAAACTCACATAGGGTACTTAATCAACATATATAAGCATATAATGAACTAAGATCACATGCAAAAACTCAAACAAAAAGGAAATATCTCTTTTAAAAACTTTTAAGGGAAATTCTTGCGGAAAAACCGCCTCTTACTACAGGTGAGCAGTACTTACATTGGTTTTCTCGAACTTACTACCGAAATTGAGATCCAGGGCTGTGAGAAACGTGAGATCTCCACGAACCGTCCGCGCCTACGCGTTCTCCTCGTCGAGACGGACGAAACGCTCCGTCTCCTTGGTTCCCTCTTGGCCGGCGCCCCCTTGGAAGAGGAGAGGAAGTCTCGGCTTGGTGTTGGCGTGCGCACAAGAGAGGGGAAGAGGATTCCCGTGCGTGTGTCGCGCGGCTAGGGTGAGGAAGAGAGAAAACCAAAAAATCCAATTTCCTCTCTTAACTTATCTATTTATACTTATGGGGCGGATTGACCTAACCACAACTTATCTATTGGTTCGCTTATTCTCTATCAACAAAACGAACCAGCCCAGCTGGTCGCGCGCGGGCCTGGTCTCCTGGTGGTCGCGGGTTCGAACCCCCTGCTGCCCTTAAACGTTTTTCTTTTTTTAAAAATAGTAAACGGACTCGGAAAATTTCATAAAAATATTCTAAAAATTCTTAAAAATATCTAGAATATTTCTAAACCATTTTTAAATAATTCTAAGGACTTTAAGAACTAAAAATGGGAATTTTGGGGCGTTACACCCGACGACTCCGACTTACGGATAAGAATCCTTGAGGAAGCTCACGGAATACCTTATGCGATGCATCCTGGGTCTACCAAGATGTATCAAGATCTGAAGAGCAAGTTTTGGTGGTCCGGTATGAAGCGAGATGTAGCCCACTATATCAGTATGTGTTTGACCTGCCAGAGGGTCAAAGCAGAACACCAGAGGCCTGGAGGAGTTCTACAACCTCTATCTATCCCCGAGTGGAAATGGGAAGACATCTCTATGGATTTCTCTATGGGCTGCCTAGAACGACGAATGGATATGATGGTATATGGGTTATTGTGGACAGACTCACCAAGTCTGCCCATTTTCTGGCCATCAGGATGACCCACTCAGTAGAGCAGTTGGCTCAACTGTACGTCAAGGAAATTATCCGACTGCAAGGGGTTCTCAAGACCATTATCTCTGATAGGGATGGTCGATTTACTTCAGATTTTTGGGGACACGTGCAGAAGGCTCTTGGCACGAAGCTGAAATTCAGTACTGCCTTTCACCCCCAGACTGATGGGCAGACTGAAAGAGTAAACCAAATACTAGAGGATATGTTACGAGCTTGTGCCTTGGACTACAGGGGAAGCTGGTGTCGATACCTGAGCCTGGCAGAGTTTGCTTATAACAACAGTTATCAGGCTACTATCGGGATGGCACCGTATGAAGCACTATACAGAAGGAAATGCAGATCTCCTATATGCTGGCTTGAGAGTGGTGAAAAGAAGGAGATGGGACTCCAGACTGATATTATAGATGAAACCACTCAGGCTATAAAGAATATCCGTCAGAGGATAGAGACTCCTCAGAGCCGGCAGAAAAGCTACGCTGACAAGCGACGCAGACCATTAGAGTTTGAGGTTGGGGATTCAGTATTCCTGAAAGTGGCCCCTATGAAAGGGGTAATGAGATTCGGGAAGAAAGGGAAGCTGAGTCCGAGATATATGGGACCGTATCAGATTCTGAGACGGGTAGGCAAAGTGGCCTACGAACTAGAGTTACCGCCAGAAATATCGGCTATCCACAATGTCTTCTATGTATCAATGCTCAGGAAATGTACCTCTGATGTGAATCAGATGATAGAGCCCCAACCAGTACAAGATCAAGAGAACCTAAGTTTCGAACGCCGACCTATTCAGATCTTAGACCGGGAAGTCAAAAAGCTAAGGAACAAGGAAGTACCCTTAGTAAAGGTTCTGTGGCGGAACGAACAATTCGAAGAAGCCACATGGGAACGAGAGGAGGCAATACGATTAAAATATCCAGAATTATTTTAAAGTTCGGGACGAACTTTTTATAAGGTATGGAGGATTGTAACACCCCAAAATTTTCTCATATGAAATATTATGAATTCATGAAACATTATTATTATTATGAAATATTATGAATTCATGAAACATTATTATTATTATGAAATATTATGAATTCATGAAACATTATTATTATTATGAAATTTCATGATGGGCTTGGCTTAATGGGCTTGGATGTGGATTAGTGCAAAATGTGATAAAAAGGAAATATAGAAAGGAGGAGGCAAGGATTGAACCTTGAACCTCCTAGTTGCATTAATTATGTCATAACCAACACACCAAGCCATATTTCATGTAGAGGGAATAAGAAACCTGCTTGTTAAAAGCTAGGGAAGTGAAGAGACATGTCTCTTCATGAGAAAAGTATAAATAAGAGAAAGAGAAGTTGGAATAACTTCCTCTTCTTCTTCTTCTTCACTCTCCCCACCGAAATTTCACTCTTCCCCTTCCCTTTCATTTTTGAAAAGTAAACCCTAGGGTTCTAACCCTAGGGGATTGGAAGGAAGGAGATCTCACCCAAGGACCTTGCTCTCTACTAGGGCCAAAGGATCTAGAGAAGTTTTAGCAAAGGAAATTCTCACTCTCACTTCAATTAAGGGTACCCTAAGGAGTAAGAGAAGGAGAAATTCAAGCGAAAGGATGTAAGTATCCCCTCGCCTGCAGTGTAATAGTTGTGTATGATTCTTTTGCTTTTTGTGGTTTTCGAAAATGGGGGTTTTACCCTTTGTAAGTTTCGGCCACCCCCTTAGGGGAAGGCCTTGGTTCCTTCTTGTTACATGAGTAGACCCTTGGAACTTAGGGTATATGTATATGTTGTTTTCTTCATGATGTTATGAACAAAATTTTAGGGTTTTACCCTTGTGTAAGTTTCGGCCAACACCCATAGAAGAGGCATTGGTTACTTCTTGATGCTTGAGGAGAACCCTTAGGACTTAGGGTATACCTATATGTTGATTGCTTCAAGTTGTGATAACAAAAATTAGGGGTTCCCCTACCCTACAAGTTTCGGCCAACCCTAGAGGGATTAGGGTTTAGGGTTGCATAGTTATCATATGATGTAATCTATGTTTAATAAGTGGCATGATATGTATGTAAGATGTTTGTGTAAATGCTTGTATGAATGTTGATTCAAAAACCCTAGTTTTCCCCTACCCTATACCATTCGGCCAACACCTTAAAGTTAGGGTTTGTGAAGGTTAAAATACCCTATAGGATATGCTTATGTTTGGGATGATGATATGAATAGTCAAGTGATGTTTAAATGGAATGCTTGATTGGAAAAAACTTAGTTTCCCCTTAACATAATTTTCGGCCAAGGCATGATCTATTAGGGTTGTAAAAGTTGATTACCCCAGGATGTGTGCTATGCTTAGTATGAAATATGATGTATGTATGAGCATGCCTTATAGCCCATGGGGCACCCTTATAAAATTGCATGTGATATGTATGTATGATGTGTGCTATGCTTAGTATGAAATATGATATATGTATGAGCATACCTTATAGCCCATGGGGCACCCTTATGAAATTCCATGTGATATGTATGTTAAAAATGCTTGAACGGATACTCTACTAAGTATGGGATCAAGAGCACCCTTTATGTTGTGTGGTGTGTCCCTACGGGATCATGAGCACCCTTGAAGAGTGGTGTGTCCCTTAAGAATGATTTGGAGTACTCCTTAGCATATATGTAAAAGCATGATAAGTATTTTACTTTTAAGTTGTGTACCCGACTCGGAAGGGGGTCGTTAAACAAATCCGGGGTACATGTTAACGTAAGGTCATGGCTCCGGTAGGACGGAAGGGTCCTGCTCTAATTGATTGGTGGCTCACTACCCCAATTCATTTGGGAACGCGCAATAGGTAACGCGCGATATGTGGTACACAACTGGGCCCAATATGATATGGATGTATTTTTAAGTAATACCATTATGGAATTATTTTGAAAACATTCATTGAAAACATTTATTATATGTGAAGAGTATGCTTAAGGTACTTGATACTGCATGCTTAGAAACTTGGATGTTTAGTATGCTTTGATGAACTCATTCTTATGATTTATTATGTGTACATGTGATATTCTTTCGTATGGATTTTGCGAGTAGGACAGGATCCTTACTAAGCATTTGTGCTTACTAGTTTATGTGTTGTCTTATGCTGCTGATAAGGGTAAGGAACACTTAAACTAAAGGAAGAGGCAGGAGGCTGAAGATGGGTGGGGTGGTTGCTCGGGAAGAAAGACTTCTATATCTACATTATTATGCTTATGTTATGCTCCTTGACAATGAATGATAGTGATTAGGATCGATATTGCATGATGGTGATAATACTTGGAATTTTCATATGCTTGATTTTATTGGATTATATTATGGTTTGAAATAATATGTGAACCTATCATGTTATGGAATAACTCGTGATTAAAATATTTCGAATGATGTTTTAATGATTCCAGCATGATATTCGATTGGCATGTACTGGAAGTATGCTTAGCACTTGTAAATATTACTTGATAGTTTTAGACAAGCATGCTCAGCACTTAGTCCTTGCCTTATTGTTTTAAATTTTATGCTAGAGGAAAGAAAAAATAAGTAATGATTAATTGTTACGTAACCCCGCCCCGAGAGTAGATATAAGGGCGGGCGTTACACACCGTACCCAGTCAAGCTGGGTGACCGGGAGGTCCCGGGCTCCCCAGTCAGCTCCAGAGCCGATTCGAAGGGGATAAGCGCTGACCAAGCTTCGGATAAAGGTTCTCGGATCCGAAGGCACGTGTCAGGCGCCCCCAGGAGCACTATAAAAGGGGCTCGACCCCTAAGGCTTCAAAAACACTTTTTCCACGCCTCCAAGCTTTTCGTTCAAGCGCTCTGCTCCGGAAAACTCCGTTCTCGACATTCGAGCGCCAACGACGACCCTCTGCTCCGAAGTACGATCTGCATCAAGGCGTCGATAACGAAAAGTGTAATTCATTTACTTACTGCACTATTCTTGTATTAAATCTGTAAACCTTTGTGCGAATATAGAATTGCCCGCAGTAAATGGTTAAGGATCTTGGGCCTTGGAGTAGGAGCCGACCGCGACTCCGAACCAAGTAAAAAAACAATTGTGTTGTTTGTGTGTTTTAATTCCGCTGCGTTTTCTCTTTCTTATCTGAAAAAGCTTTCACGATATTCATCCCCCCTCTATCATGTTTCTCGATCCAATAAGTGGTATCAGAGCGGGGTAGCTCAAATTGGTGCAACCACCAATTTGGGAAATTTTCAGATTTTTATGAAATCTTTTTGAATTCTTTTTCGATCGAATTGTTTATCGTTAATCGAGGTTGGTGCAACATCACTCGATAATTTCTTTTAAATATATTTTTCCCGCACTGCTAATCCAAGACCAAGTCTTGGGTACGTTTTTTTTGTCTTTGTTTCATTTCAGTAATCTCTAATGGCCATGCAAGAGGCCTTCAGTACAGCCATACCACCACTTTTCAGTGGGAAGGACTTCTCCTACTGGAAGAGTCGGATGGAAGTCCGCCTGAAAACTCAGGTGGGCATGTGGATAATTATCCAATCTGGACTGGAAATCCCGAAAAACTCTGAAGGAGTGCCACAATCTTACACCGAATGGGACGCCTCGCTGAAAAGGAAGATCGAGGCCGATGCTAAAGCTACCCAGACACTTCAATGTGGTCTAACCAAAGAAGAGCTGAACCGGGTGGGACCATTCAACAGTGCAAAGGAACTTTGGGGTAAGTTAATTGAGTTGCACGAAGGAACCTCCGACACCCGAATAAGCAAGAGAGACCTACTGCTAAACAAACTTTACACTATCAAAATGAACGATGGCGAGTCAGCAGCCCAGCTCCATGCCAGAATACAAGAGTTGATGAACGGTCTACATACAATCGGTCACAAGGTAGAAAACCGTGACCTGATCAGGTATACCCTTAACGCTTTCCTGAGAAATACTTTGTGGGCATCTATGGTAGATGCGTATAAAGTTTCAAGAGATCTGTCTAAAATCAAATTAGATGAGTTATTTTCTGAACTTGAATTACATGAGCAGACTAACTGCACCCTGGCCGAGAAAGGCATTGCTTTTGTTGCAGGTAAAACTGGAAAGATGACCAAGAAGAAGCCTCAACCTGCACCCGAGTCTGACTCAGACTTAGACTCAGAAGATAGCGAAGGAGATCGACCCAAGCTGGTTCGGCTAGCCCGGGACTACTACAAGGAGTTGAAAAATCAGACCAACAGAAGGAAAGCCAGTCGAAGAAAGGAAGAGCCAACTGAACCTTCAAATGAAAAGATCAAACCAAATGTGACCTGCTACGAATGTAAAAAGAAGGGTCACTACAAGACGGAATGTCCCAATCTGAAGGAGACGAAGAAGACAAGAAAGAAGAAGACCCTTCAAGCAACATGGGACGAGTCTTCCTCCGAAGAAGAAGAAGAGGCCCCTTAATCGAACCTACTCGCCCTGACTACTTCGGATGAAATTGAGACCGAATCAGAATCGGAGTCGGACGACGGAAAGCTCACATTTTTAGAGGACGGCAAAATCACTGTAGGTGGATTTTCTAGAGTTCAATTATCAGAGTTAATTGCTTATCTATCTCGCGACTTGGCGAAAGAAAAAATTCGAGTCGAATCCCTTCGACAGGAAGTAAAACTCCTGAAAGAGGGAGCTGACTCTAGATCCTTAACTAAGAAGGTTCAAGAAGGAACCTCTACTCAAGTTGAAAAACTTGAGAAAGAGAACTCCTCCTTGAAAACTCAAGTCAAGGACCTTAGAGCAGCGTTGGAATGATTCACTTCGGGTTCCAAGGGTCTTGACATGATCTTTGGAAAACAGAAGTCAGTTCTAAATCGATCCGGATTAGGGTATCGAACCAAGGCTAGACAAAGGTCATATTATGCTATACTGAATTAGTCTAGACCCAAAGTTCAGGCATGGGTACCCAAACTTTGCCTGAGCAACCAAGATGGACCAAATCATTATTGGATCCCCAAGGACAAGATTCATATCTTGCCTAATCATTACCGTGGCTTTAGTCTAGGGGGAGCCAACTTAAAAACCATTTTTATAGTTAAATGAATTTCTTTTCTTGTTTTAAATTGCATGATTGCTTGTCTATTTATTTTCTGCAATTTACCATGCTCAGACCTAGGACTAGTTAGACTAAGGACTAAACCAATTAACTGAAATTTGAACAACATAGTATTGGGTGGCGGTGAGATGATAGTACGTTAGGGAAGCCTTTTCTAATAAGGTCAAGTATACACTACTTGGTCTCTTTAGACTGGTGAAACTAGCCGAAGCTACCGATCCAAGACCCAAGCTAGTTAGACCAGAATTTCTCAAAAAGTAATCTTGAAAATGAAATTTTCACTAAAAGGCTTTGTCAAGGAAAGGGTTGATGATCCAATAAGGCTACGATCAAAGAAGGCCTTGTGCCTCGCCAAGACCTAGAAGCCAATTTTTGAAATTCAAATTCAGTTTACTCATTGTCATTTCGAATCTAATACAAATTTTCAGTTAATCTTAGATTCAAATATTCTTTTTCAAAATAAATTCAAAACTAATTGTCTTCAAAATTAATTTAACTTTTCAAAATTAATCATGGGTTTTCTAAATACTTCTATTAAAACATGTCTCACAAAAATTCATAAGGTTAACGTGATTGATACCTCTAGATTGGGTGAGATAGACTAGGTTGTGAAAATCAATTTAAGCTATCCTTAATTCTAATTGGATCCAAGTCAACAAAACTCTTTATGTGTAGGAACATAAAGATTTAGACCAATGGATGTTGGAT
>JAGFNQ010005662.1:67338-117044 GCA_024364735.1 Boesenbergia rotunda
CTTACTGCACTATTCTTGTATTAAATCTGTAAACCTTTGCGCGAATATAGAATTGCCCGCAGTAAACGGTCAAGGACCGTGGGCCTTGGAGTAGGAGCCGACCGCGACTCCGAACCAAGTAAAATTACTTGTGTTCTTTGTGTGTTTTAATTCCGCTGCGTTTTCTCTTTCTTATCCGAAAAAGTTTTCACGATATTCACCCCCCCTCTATCGTGTTTCTCGATCCAACAAGTGGTATCAGAGCGGGGTAGCTCAAATTGGTGCAACCACCAATTTGGGAATTTTTCAGATTTTTACGAAATTTTTTTTCTTTTTCGATCGAACTTTTATCGTTAATCGAGGTTGGTGCAACACCACTCGATAATTTCTTTTAAATATATTTTTCCCGCACTGCTAATCCAAGACCAAGTCTTGGGACAGTTTTTTGTCTTTGTTTCATTTCAGTAATCTCTAATGGCCATGCAAGAGGGCTTCAGTACAGCCAGACCACCACTCTTCAGTGGGGAGGACTTCTCCTACTGGAAGAGTCGGATGGAAGTCCACCTGAAAACTCAGGTGGACATGTGGATAATTATCCAATCTGGACTGGAAATCCCGAAAAACTCTGAAGGAGTGCCACAATCTTACACCGAATGGGACGCCTCGCTGAAAAGGAAGATCGAGGCCGATGCTAAAGCTACCCAGACACTTCAATGTGGTCTAATCAAAGAAGAGCTGAACCGAGTGGGACCATTTAACAGTGCAAAGGAACTTTGGGGTAAGTTAATTGAGTTGCACGAAGGACCTCCGACACCCAAATAAGCAAGAGAGACCTACTACTAAACAAACTCTACACTATCAAAATGAACGATGGCGAGTCAGCAGCCCAGCTCCACACCAGAATACAAGAGTGATAACGGTCTACATACAATCGGTCACAAGGTAGAAAACGTGACCTGATCAGGTCTACCCTTAACGCTTCCCGAGAAATACTTTGTGGGCATCTATGGTAGATGCGTACAAAGTTTCAAGGGATCTGTCTAAAATAAATTAGATGAGTTATTTTCTGAACTTGAATTACATGAGCAGACTAACTGCACCCTGGCCAAGAAAGGCATTGCTTTTGTTGTAGGTAAAACTGGAAAGATGACCAAGAAGAAGTCTCAACCTGCACCCGAGTCTGACTCAGACTCAGACTCAGAAGACAGTGAAGGAGATCGACCCAAGCTGGTTCGGCTAGCCCGGGACTACTACAAGAGATGAAAAATCAGACCAACAGAAGGAAAGCTAACCGAAGAAAGGAAGAGCCAGCTGAACCTTCAAATGAAAAGACCAAACCAAATGTGACCTGCTACAAATGCAAAAAAGAAGGGTCACTACAAGACGGAATGTCCCAATCTGAAGGAGACGAAGAAGACAAGAAGGAAGAAGACCCTTCAAGCAACATGGGACGAGTCTTCCTCCGAAGAAGAAGAAGAGGCCCCACAATCGAACCTGCTTGCCCTGACTGCTTCGGAAGAAATCGAGACCGGATCAGAATCGGAGCCGAATGATGGAAAGCTCACATTTTCAAAGGATAGCAAAATCACTCTAAGTGGATTTTCTAGAGTTCAATTATCAGAATTAATTGCTTATCTATCTCGCGACTGGGTGAAAGCCAAATTCGAGTCGAATCCCTCCGACAGGAAGTAAAACTCCTGAAGAGGGAGCTGACTCTAGATCCTTAACTGAGAAGGTTCAAGAAGGAACCTCTACTCAAGTTGAAAAACTTGAGAAAGAGAACTCCTCCTTGAAAACTCAAGTCAAGGACCTTAGAGCAGCCTTGGAACGATTCACTTCGGGTTCCAAGGGTCTTGACATGATCCTTGGAAAATAGAAGTCAGTTCTAAATCGATCCAGATTAGGGTATCGAACCAAGGCTAGACAAAGGTCATATTATGTTATACTGAATCAGTCTAGACCCAAAGTTCAAGCATGGGGTACCCAAACTTTGCCTGAGCAACCAAGTGGACCAAATCAGTATTAGATCCCCAAGGACAAGATTCATATCTTGCCTAATCATTACCGTGGCTTTAGTCCAGGGAGAGCCAACTTAAAAACCATTTGTATAGTTAAATGAATTTCTTTTCTTGTTTTAAATTGCATGATTGCTGTCTATTATTTTCTGCAATTTACCATGCTTAGACCTAGGACTGGTTAGACTAAGGACTAAACCAATTAACTGAAATTTGAACAACATAGTATTGGGTGGCGGTGAGATGATAGTACGTTAGGGAAGCCTTTTCTAATAAGGTCAAGTATACACTACTTGCTCTCTTTAGACTGGTAAAACTAGCCGAAGCTACCGATCCAAGACCCAAGCTAATTAGACCAGAATTTCTCAAAAAGTAACCTTGAAAATGAAATTTCACTAAAAGGCTTTGTCAAAGAAAAGGTTGATGATCCAATAAGACTACGACCAACGAAGGCCTTGTGCCTCGCCAAGACCTGGAAGCCAATTTTTGAAATTCAAATTCAGTTTACTCTTTGTCAAATTCGAATCTAACACAAATTTTTCAGTTAATCTTAGATTCAAATATTCTTTTTCAAAATAAATCTAAAACTAATTGTTTCAAAATTAATTTAACTTTTCAAAATTAATCATGGTCTTTCTAAATGCTTCTATTAAAACCTGTCTCACAAAAATTCATAAGGTTAACGTGATTTGATAACTCTAGATTGGGTGAGAAAGACTAGGTTGTGAAAATCAATTTAAGCTATCCTTAATTCTAATTGGATCCAAGTCAACAAAACTCTTTATGTGTAGGAGCATAAAGATTTGGACCAATGGATGTTAGATAGCGGGTGCTCCAGACACATGACTGAGGATAAATTGAAATTCACCAAACTCAAGTTCAAGAACCTAGGCTCAGTAGCATTCGACAATAATGCTACACTCAAAGTCATTGGGTCAGGTAACATTGAACTCAAATCTGACTTTGCTATTAAAAAGGTACTTTTGGTTGAAGATTTTAAATTTAACTTGCTTAGCATAAGTCAATTGTGTGATACTGGCTATGTAGTTACCTTTACCAACTCTAACTGCCTGATTAGAAACTTGCAAGACTCAGAAATCATGCTTAAGGGCTCTAGGAAAAATAATGTTTACACTATAAATCTACCCTTGGTACCTAAATGCATGTTAACTCAGTTAGAAGAATCAAACCTCTGGCATAGGAGATTAGGTCACACTAATCTGAGATTAATTTCAAAAATCACCCAACTTGGTCTAATTAAAGGAATACCAAAAATTAAGAACCATGAAAACTTAATATGTGAATCATGCAATCAAGGTAAACAAACCAAGTCTAATCACAAACTAATTCAATCAGATCTAACTCAAACCACACTTGAGCTCCTGCACCTTGACCTATTTGACTCACATGGAGCTAAGTCACTAAGCAGAAACCGGTACTGCTTAGTAATTATAGATGATTACTCTAGGTTTACCTGGGTTAGGTTCCTAAAGACCAAAGGTGAAACCCTAAACCTATTTAGTGATTTTTATAAGTTAATTGAAAATCAAAATGATACCAAAATCAAAAGACTTAGGAGTGATCACGAGGGAGAGTTTGAAAATCAACGATTCGAGGAGTTTTGTAAGATAAACGGGTATATACATGAATTTTCGTGTCCTAGAACCCCCCAGCAAAATGGGCTCTAGGAAAAATAATGTTTACACTATAAATCTACCATTAGTACCTAAATGCATATTAACTCAGTTAGAAGAATCAAACCTCTGGCATAGGAGATTAGGTCACACTAATCTGAGATTAATTTCAAAAATCACCCAACTTGGTCTAATTAAAGGAATACCAAAAATTAAGAACCATGAAAACTTAATATGTGAATCATGCAATCAAGATAAACAAACCAAGTCTAATCACAAACTAATTCAATCAGATCTAACTCAAACCACACTTGAGCTCCTGCACCTTGACGTATTTGACTCACATGAAGCCAAGTCACTAAGCAGAAATCGGTACTGCTTAGTAATTATAGATGATTACTCTAGGTTTACCTGGGTTAGGTTCCTAAAGACCAAAGGTGAAACCCTAAACCTATTTAGTGATTTTTGTAAGTTAATTAAAAATCAAAATGATACCAAAATCAAAAGACTTAGGAGTGATCACGAGGGAAAGTTTGAAAATCAACGATTCGAGGAGTTTTGTAAGATAAACGGGTATATACATGAATTTTCGTGTCCTAGAACCCCCCAACAAAATGGGATAGTAGAACGGAAAAATAGAACCCTACAGGAAGCCGCTAGGGCTATGCTCAATGAATTCAACCTAGCTAACCAATTTTGGGCAGAAGCAATTAGTACGGCTTGCTATATCCAAAATAGGGTCCTAATTAACAAACGACATAATAAAACACCCTATGAATTATACTACCATAGACTTCCAAACCTATATTACCTAAGGGTCTTTGGGTGCAAAGTCCATATCCTAAATACCAAGGACTATCTAGGTAAATTCCAGTCTAAGTCAACCCTAGGGGTTTTCTTAGGATATTCAACAACAAGTAGGGCATATAGAGTTTACAACAAACAAACTAACAAAATTGAGGAAACAACCAATCTAATATTTGATGAAGAAATTAATTCAAAATCTGATAATCCAGATCTAAATTCATCAAATAGTGATCACGAAGATAATGAACAAATTGTTGAACCATTAATTGAACCCCTAAATGAACTAACTATTGAACCAACTATTGAGTCATTTGAACCAATAATTGAACCAACCCAAATAGTTGAACCAAATACTGAACCAAACCGACCAGCCGGACCTGAGGCTGAACCAAACTCTAGAAAAACTAAGAAACTCAAACTCAGTCACCCAACTGATCAAATTATGGGTGATCCAACCTTAGGAATCAGAACTAGGTCTTGCTATAGAAACCTTAGTCAGATTGCACTGATTTCAAAAATTGAACCTAAGACTATAGAGGAAGCCTTACCTGATCCTGATTGGATCATAGCGATGCAAGAAGAGTTAGCCCAGTTTGAGAGGAACCAAGTCTGGGAACTAGTACCTAAACCTGAGGGCAAATCCATTTGATACGAAGTGGGTTTTTAGGAATAAGTTAAATGATGAAGGATAAATAGTGAGAAATAAAGCCTGCTTAGTAGCCAAAGGCTTCAGTTAAATCGAAGGGTTAGACTATGACGAAACCTATGCCCCAGTAGCTAGACTTGAGTCCATTAGGATGTTGTTAGCCTTTGCATCCCATAAAGGATTTAAACTCTACCAAATGGATGTGAAGTCTGCTTTTCTAAATGGATTTATTAAGGAAGAAGACTATGTAGGACAGCCCCCCGGTTTTGAGGACTTAGAAAAACCTGATCATGTTTACAAACTCAATAAGGCACTATATGGACTAAAACAAGCACCTAGGGCATGATATGAACGTCTATCAACCTACCTCATTTCTAAGGAATTTAACCAGGGACAAATTGACTCAACCCTATTTATTAAGACCTTAGAAAAAGAGATCTTTATTGCCCAAATCTACATTGACGATATAATCATTAGATCCACCAACTCAAATTTCTTAAAAGAATTAGTTAAAATAATAGAAAATGAATTCGAAATGAGCTTAGTTGGTGAGCTCAACTTCTTTCTAGGGTTACAAATTAAGCAAACTAGGGATGGAAATTATGTCCACCAATCCAAATATGCTAAGGAGTTAATAAAGAAATTCAAAATGGACAACTCCAAAAGCATAAGTACCCCTATGGCCACAAATGTAAAAATAGATAGTGACCCTGATGGTAAATCTGTAGACCTCAAATTATATAGGAGTATGATTGGAAGTCTACTGTATCTTATAGCCAGTAGACCTGATATCCTTTTTGCTATAGGAATGTGTGTTAGATACCAAACCTGTGCTAAGGAAACGCACTTAGTAGCCCTAAAAAGAATACTAAGATACATTAAGGGCACCCTAAATGTAGGGATTTGGTATCCTAGGACCTCAACTTTTGACTTGTCAGGATACTCGGATTCTGACTATGCTGGTTGTAAACTAGATAGAAAGAGTACAAGTGGAAGCTGCCAACTTTTAGGAAATAGTCTAGTAAGTTGGTGTAGCAGAAAGCAACACTGTGTGCTCTATCCACAACTGAAGCTGAGTATGTTGCTTTGGGAGAATGTGTAGCACAACTCTTATGGATGATGCACACTCTTAAAGACTTCCAGCTTAACTACACCCAAACTCAGGTCTACATTGACAATATAAGATCAATTAATCTAACTAAGAATCCAATCCAACACTCTAGAACTAAACACATAGAAGTCAAACACCACTTCGTAAGAGATCATGTAGCCAGGGGTGAGATAGTCCTTAAGCATGTAGACTCAAAATCTAACCTAGCTGACATATTCACCAAACCCCTACCTGAGTCTGAGTTCAGCTCACTAAGAAGACAGTTAGGGTTATGCTTGGTAGAATAGGAATGATCTAAAATGCTCTAATTATTATTTTTAAAACTGTCTTATTTTCTGCAAAATCAATTTTTTTCTCATTTTGTTATTCAAAATGATTTTTCCGACTTAGTTTTTTATAAAATTACCCCCTTCAAAACTAGGGCTTTTTCACAAAATAGACTTAGCATAGGCCCTAACCCTAGAACTGTATGCACCTATAGATCTAGAAGCCAGCATCTCACAAGCACCTTAGGGTACTTTTGATTGATCACCTAGAATAGGTTGAGATCCTTAGGTCTTTGCCTTGATTCAAGATGCTTAAGTCTGTGCATCTGCAGTAATTGGGGCACTAAATACCAATCAACAGTAATCAAGTTAAGTGTCAAGCTTAGAAAATCTAACATGATCAGAACACTTAACTTGACTAACCCTAGCGAAAACTACTATTTATAACAATTAGTATGTAGCTAATTGGGTTAGACAGGACCCGAAAGCAGAAATTCAAATTGATTTGGTCCAGTTTAAATTTAGAATTGGTTCAGTATAGCATTTTTACCTTGATTACTCAATTTCAATGCTATTTTTTTTGCTATATTTTTTTTGATATATGGCAAAGGGAGAGAAATTGGAAAGGAGAGAAATTTTCAAAACTTTTAAATTTTTTTCTCCAAAATTAAATCTTTTTTTCAAAAACTTTTATCTCCTATTTTTCAAAAAGCAAAGCTCTTTAACTACTTAAGTTCATTTTGAAAGTTAATTTTACTTGCTTTCAAAAATTATTTTAAGTACTTATCCTGAAAAATTTTCTGAAATTTTTCTAAGTCATAAATTCAGTGTTTGAAAAATTTTCTACGTACTTAAACTGCTCTCTTAAACTGTCAGAAAATTTTCTAAGTACTTACACTTTCTAGCTTTCAAAGATTTATTTCAAGTACTTATTCCAAATCTTTGTTTGGTTGAAAATTTTCTAAATGTAAAATTCAAATTCCTCTGAAAATTTTCTGACTCAAAATATTTTGAAAATGCTTTTCTAACTTAAAAACATGTTCTTGAAAATTTTCTAAGTGTTGAAAACTTGAAAAACACTTCACGTTAAGACTTAGAATTTTTTTTCAAAATCCCCACGGACTTTTTAAAAACTTAGGGGGAGATTTCTTCCAGGGGAGGAAATAAAATTTACGTTACATACTTACTTGCTTTTTGTTTAACTTAACTTTTTGAACCGGGTTACCATAAATCAAAAAGGGGGAGATTGTTGGTGCAAGCAGCACCTAAGTCAAACCTGGGTTTTGATAATGGCAAAGGGTTCAAGAGTTAAGATGTTATTTTGGTCTAATGTGTTCACTAAGTGTACAGAAAGAAGTCTTGGCGAAGGGCAGCTGGGCAACTAGCGAAGGACTACTAGGCGTCAAAACCCTAAGACCTGGCGAAGGACTGCTAGGCACCTGGCGAAGGACTGCTAGGCATCTAAGACCTGGCGAAGGACTACTAAGCACCTGGCGAAGGGCTGCTAGGATATCGAAGACCTGGCAAAGGGCTGCTAGGCACCTGGCGAAGGGCTGCTAGGCATTGAAGACTTGGCGAAGGGCTGCTGGGCAAAAGACCAACCGGAGGAGCCGGTTGACAAAAGGTAAACTCTCCTGAGAGGAGTAGGTGAGGACGCGTTCCCCATCGAGGGAACAGTAGGCGTCGGTTCGACCTAGGGTTCCATTTCGGAGACCCGAAGTCAGAACCAAGACCGCTACAACTGTAAAAACTAACTAATGTTCTTGCTTTGTTTGTTGTGGAACTAACCTTGGATGCAGGGACCGAAGGAGTGTGTTTCTACAGCTCAGAACGCCCCAAAGGAGAGGGGCAGGCACCTGGGCTAGGCGCCCAGGAGGTCCCGGGCGCCCAAGGTCAAAGCCAAACAGCAGTAAAGCAAGAAGCGTTTCGAATCAACACTAGGCTAGGCGCCCCGGGAGGTCCCGGGCGCCCATGGTCAAGGCCAAAGATGAGTCGAAGCAAAATCAGCCACGAAGCCAGTGGACCTAGTCAAGATGGGCGCCCGGGAGGTCCCGGGCGCCCCAGTCAGCTTTAAAGCCGATTCAAAGGGGATAAGCGCTGACCAGGCTTCGGATAGAGGTTCTCGGATCCGAAGGCACGTGTCAGGTGGCCCTGACATCCCATGCGCCCCCAGGAGCACTATAAAAGGGGCTCGACCCCTAAGACTTCAACAACACTTTTTCCAACGCCTCCAAGCTTTTCGTTCAAGCGCTCTGCTCCGGAAAACTCCGTTCTTGACATTCCATCGCCGACGACGACCCTCTGCTCCAAAGTACGATCCGCATCAGGGCGTCGGTAATGAAAAGTGTAATTCATTTACTTACTGCACTATTCTTGTATTAAATTTGTAAACCTTTGCGCGAATATAGAATTGCCCACAGTAAACAGTCAAGGACCATGGGCCTTGAAGTAGGAGCCGACCGCGACTCCGAACCAAGTAAAATTACTTGTGTTCTTTGTGTGTTTTAATTCCGCTGCATTTTCTCTTTCTTATCCGAAAAAGTTTTCACGATATTCACCCCCCCCCTCTATCGTGTTTCTCGATCCAACATCTTGCACCAACAATATCAAGGTAAAAGTATCAAGACACTATGATCGGATCGTGGTGGCAAGTATCTCTTGGGAGAGTTTAGGACATACTTATCAGAAGCTAGGATTCAATCCCAATTGTCTGCACCCGATACGCTCCAACAGAATAGTGTAGCAGAGCGGAGGAATAGGACTCTTATGGAGATGGTTAGATCGATGATGAGCTACTCCAAGTTGCCTGTTCGTTTTGGGGATATACTCTGGAAATGGTAGTGTACATACTAAACTTGGTACTATCTAAGTCAATTCCCTCTACTCCCACAGAATTGTGGACTGGGCGAAAGCCTAGTCTAAGACATATTCGAATTTAGGGTAGTCCAACATATGTGTTGAAGGGAGATGCTGATAAGTTGGAATCTCGTACAGAAGTGCGCTTGTTCGTAGGCTATCCTAGAAGAACGAAAGGTGGTCTATTCTATAGTCCTAAGGATCAGAGGGTAATCGTTAGCATGAATGCCCGATTGTTAGAGGAAGACTATGTGATGAACCACAAGCCCATGAGTAGGATTATTCTTGAGGAATTAAGAGGGGACGTTCCGACCTTAGTACCAACAGTACAGGAGGACATACGACAAGTCACTGCACCAGGTGTCACAGAAGATACTGTTGGATCGAGAAGAACGATAGAGGGGGATGAATATCATTAAATGTTTCAGATTCGTAAAGAGAATAAGCAGCGGAAAATAACGAAACACAAACGCGAACTCAAGCAATTTTACTTGGTTCGGAGTCGCGGTCGGCTCCTACTCCAAGGCCCACGGTCGTTGACCATTTACTGCGGGCAATTCTATATGTGTGCAAATATTTACAGAGAAACTTTATAGTTGTAGTACAGTAAACTGAAATTTAAGCTCTTTCGTTACCGACGCCCGGTGTGGATTGTACTTCGGAGCAGAGAGTCGTCGTCGGCGCTTCAATCTCGAGATGGGAGGTTTCCGGAGCAGAGCGCTTGAATCGAAGAGCGTATTGGCATTGGAAGAATGTGTTGAGAAGCCTTGGGGGTCGAGCTCTTTATATAGTGAGCCTGGGGGCGCCCGGGACGTTGGGGGCGCCCTCCACGTGTCACTTGATTCGGCCAACTCTTGGTCAGCCATTATCCCTCCAGGATCGGGCTGAGGTTTGACGGGGGCGCCCGGGACGTAGGGGGTGCCCAGGTTGACTCGGTCCGCTGGCTTCTCGCTGGCTTGAACTCTATCCGCTTTGTTGGCTTTGACCCAGGGCGCCCGGAGCATCCGGGGTGCCCGGGAGCACGGGGGCGCCTGGGAGCATGGGGGCACCCCGCCCAGTGAGCTTCCGAAGCATTCTCGTGCTCAACTCTTGTTTGGCTTTTACCTAGGGCGCCCGGGACCTCCCGGGCGCCCAACCCAGCTGCTGCCTCTCACCTTTGAGGCGTTCTGAGCTGCAGAAACTCGTTCCTTCGGTCCTGCATCCAGGGTTAGTACCAAACATGATAAAGCAAGTATGTTAGTGAGTCTTATAGTCGTTGCTGTCTTGGTTCTGACTTTGGGTCTCCTAAATGGAGCCCTAGGTCAAACTGACACCTACTGTTCTCTCGACGGGGAATGCGTCCTCACCTACTCCTCTCAGGAGAATTTACCTGTTGCCAACCGGCTCCTCCGGTTGGACTTTTGCCCAGCAGTCCTTCGCTAGGGCTTTGTTTCCTGGCAGTCCTTCGCCAGGTGCCTAGCAGCCCTTCGCCAGGTCTTTGTTTCCTGACAGTCCTTCGCCAAGTGTCTAGCAGCCCTTCGCTAGGTCTTTGTTTCCTGGTAGTCCTTCGCTAGGTGCCTAGCAGGCCTTCGCCAGGTCTTTGTTTCCTGGCAGTCCTTCGCCAGGTGCCTAGCAGCCCTTCGCTAGGACTTCTTTCTGCACACTTAGTGAACAACATTAGATCACCAATAATACTTAACTTTGAACCCTTTGCCAATATCAAAACAAGGTTCGATATGGTGCTTCCTGCACCAACTGTTAAATCCGACACGTTTGACTAGGTCCCGGTAATTTTCGGAGGATTACCGGATAGGTTCCGGGGCTTCCGAGTCCTTGGACACAAATTTAGGGATCAAAAGTTAATAAGACAAACAATTACAAGGACTAAAATGTAAGTAAGTGTAAAACTAGGGGTGATCTTGCAATTAGAAGGAAGTTGGTTGGACTAAAGTGCAAAATGGCCTCTCTTATATTCCTTAACCTAAACTCTTCGGCCGCCGCATTCCATTTAGCCCGATCCTGTGCCTTCGCTCGCTGCCCTAGCCCGAACCCAACAGCCGACGGCCGACCTTCTTCTCTTCCACTGCCTTTCCCCTCTCCTTCACGCGACGCCGGCTACCAGGGTGGCCTTCTTGGTGATTGACCGGCGCTGTAGAGGGTCGACGCTCGATTGGGGTTTCTTCTCATTCGTTGCCGCAAAGCGTTGGGGCGAAGTGGGGTGGGCGATAGGGAACAGTTAGGTCTCTTGTTATCCTGGTAAGCTCTATGTTCCTTAGATCTCAATCCTTGATTCCCTTGGTGAGTTGTGCTGCGATTGTGATTTCGGTGTGGGTACTAATCAGACAATCTCTCCTTCCAGTGGGGATCCTATTCTCCCTTAATCGGAGAAGATTCGGTGTTCAAAAGTGGATATGATGGGAAGGAGGAGCTCACCTGTTTTGGGTCAGTTCCGCCGGAGTTGAGCAGAAGAGTCCCAACTTTCCATCAAAGGTAAGATCTCTATTCGATCTTCATCTGTGCTGGAACAGGATGTTAGAAATCTAGGATTTCGAATGTGGTCTCTGTTAGAATTTTTCTTTCTGTTGATACACTGTGTAATTTGCAGTGGTTGCGTGAGCTTCATTGTTGGGTGGAGATTGCTTCCACTTGCTGTGTGGATTCGAAATCGGATTTCATTCCGTCATCTCCTGCTTGCTGTGTGCTCCGGCAGTTTTGGAGCTAGGGTAAGAGGTAATTGGATTGGATTAATTGAATTAAGTGGGGTTAGGTTGTTAATATTGCTGCTGTTAATCATGGGGTCGTATTGAGTTTGATTAAGAATAGATTAGCTTGGATGATCTGCGTTGAATTTGAAATAGACCTAAATCTTAATTACGTGGGGTAATTGGGAAAACCTTTCATTTAATTATGAGAGATTGAATGAAAAGGAAATGATTCGGTAAACCCTAAAACGGATTAGGGATTAATTAGCTAGTTGTTATTTTTGTAATAGCTAATTAAATCTATCCCTGATACAGGGACTTGATTTGCTTTACGGTTGCGGATTATATTGGACGGGTGGTTTTATCTCGATTGATACGAACTTCTCTTGCTTTGGAGGCGGGTACCCTTTGACTTATCTCTTTTGATATTGTCATGTGATTATGCATAGACTGTTATAGATAGCAGTAAGATTTTACGCTATCCCTGTTTATCATGCCTGTTTCTGGATACTTGTTGTTTATCCCTGTGTTATTATGCTGTTAGTTCCATAAAGTCTCAGGTATTGTCATATCTATTTGTATGCTAGAGATCGTGGTATTGTCTCCTGCATTTGACCTTGAGGGATTGGTAGTTTTCCGGTCAGTATACCTTGTAGGTTACCTGTATTTCCTGTTATAGGATTTCAGACTGCGACTTAGTATACTGAGGACTTGGGAGGGAGGTATGTGTATCTATCATACACCATCCTTGCATTGTTGCATGCCGGCGATCAGCGACTCCCTTGTGGTTGAGCCTAATCGTCTTCCGGTACATGATATGCACACACGGCCACTCATGGGTTAGTGGATACCGTAGATGTGTGCATTTGCCCTGTATTGCTCCGTTCGGCCACTATGAGGAGGGTGAGCGCGGGCGTGGTAGCAGCCAGGGATCCCTTCTCGTACTGAGCCACGAGGAGATGAGAGCTTGACTCCCCCATTGCTTGGGGTCGGAGCGGAGTCTCCACCAGCATCCTGTCCACCCGGTCACTCAGGAGCAATGATGGCAGGGTGCGTACAGTTGTCATAGCCCTACCCGTTCAGACGTCCCTATGACAGGTGTACGATGATCTGTCTGGTGTCAGGGGTGACACATGTCATTGCACCATGTACATATTTTGCATCGTGCATTGTTTGCTGCACTTATTTGTTGCACTTGTTTGACATCGCATATACTGGAGACTTGTTATCTGTGTTTATATGCCTATTGGTTTCCTTTGGTATTTATTACCCTCTTTCCAGGTTAGATGGATTCAGGTATGTATCTACCTCAGTATGTTCAGTACTAGTTTTCCCCTACTGTTGTTATGAGACTGTATTAGCTGAACTCTTATTGTTGGTATAACTTTCTATGCATATCTGTTGGGTATTCGCTGAGTTATGGACTCACCCCATTGCCATATATTTTTATTTCAGGTTGATGCCAGCCAGGAGAGCCCTAGCCGCCAGTCCCCAGCTCGAGCGAAGCTTTGCTTTGTTTTAGTTTGTGTTTGATTTACGGTTATGGACCCTATGTTATATACCTTGCTTCCGTTGCCATGTTTCAAACATGTATTCATGTTTTATTCGATAGTATTGTACTTTTGAGTCCTATGTTGGACTTCGTTTGGTTTTGGTTTTGTTCCTGCCCCCTGGCAGCTCAGGTGAGTTCGTATTTTGGTTTAACGATAGTTATAGTCATTTAATTGTTGTTTCTGCATGGATTTGAGGCCTGAGGCCATTTAACTGCGTGGTTGTGATATATTTATCTGTGTGGTTGTGTAAATTGTCCGCCGGATAGGGGAGGTGCTGTCCGATTTTATATTGGATCAGCGGCTCTTGGGTCTCGGGGCGTGACAATTTATTTTTGGTATCAGAGCGTAGGTTCCGATGCCTACGTGTTTTACGGGATTTACGGTGTTTATCTGGTACCAATTTATTTTTGGTATTTTTGGTATCAAGCCCAGGATGCGGGATACCATCGAGTCGTGTTTTCTCGGAATTTAAATCTGACACTGAACTGGTAGGTGTCGGAGCTCGGGTCTGATGTTATTCATCCGAGTACATTACGGATTTTTTTTAGGTCGTGGTTGTGATACGACGACCATTTGGGACTTGGCAGCGACAGGACTTCTCCAGGCGGCAAAAGGTATATCTTTCTAGTACTATCTTAGCTTTAGTGCTCAGTATTAGATTTTGGATTGGTTAGACTATCCCAGCTTGGTGGGATCTTATATTCATACTGAATAGATATATGTAGATTTGGTTTAGTTGGATTGACATGTTGTCATCTATCTTATTCGTGATCGTTCCTATGAGAGATTAGTGATATGTTGCGGATGAGATCTTAGAGCAGAGAATGTTAATTCTCTAGTAGCCCCGATTGTTGAATCGGACAACTAAGGTCGAATATATCGACAACCTGTTGAAGGTTAAGGATTTTGGTTTTTAGGACCTTACTATTTATAGTACGTGTTTTAGCTATTATTAGCTGAGCAAGAACTAGGGTTGTCTATCGTAGTTGGCTCGATCAGTGTAGGATCAATTTACTCTGGTTCAAAGGGTTTCAGACCTTTGGGTTGTTTGTGCCTGGTTAAATGACTTTGAAGGCACATTTAGGGTACATGATGTACATTGATGTAGAAGAACATTAGCCACGTGCTATCATCGTTAGTGGATTCATACATCCTATTCCATGATAACTTTGACCATGAATCGCCTGTACCTGGTTGATGATCTAAACGGTACAGTTTGATAGGTGACTTGAGCTGGTACGGGGAAGTGTGGAGCTATGTGCTGACACTTGTGGGTTACCACGTATACTTGGTTTAGATAACTAAGGAGGTACTTATGATTTGCGTTGGGGCGAATCACTTACAAGACAAGGCCACAATCGGGTGGAAGATACCGAGGATGACCTTTAGGGAACAAAGGACCAGAAGAAGACTGCACCGACATCTTACTGTACCCGTTGCGGATCCAGAGAGCACGTAGTAGCAGACTGTCGCCTGGAGCAGGCCGTATGCTACTACTGCAGACTACCAGGACACTTGAGCCGGGACTGTGCCTTGAAGGCACAGAATGAGAGGATGGGAGCCACTAGCCAGACTGGACATTCGAGACAGTCAGGAGCTCATAGAGGCGGACGGAGGACTCAGCCTTCATTCCGCCAGCCGTATGCTGCCCCACCAGCACCTGCATACTTTATGCCAGGATATGAGTCTAGCTACACCCCAGCCTCATCTCAGAGCTCAGCTGCAGGACCTCCACAGTAGACCTATCCCGCGTATCAGACTGTGATGCAGCAGCCTCAGTACCCGGTGGGAGGGTCAGTTCAGCAGTATCAGTCTCAGTTGCAGTGCCCACCTCAGCAGTGCCCAGCCATGCCACCACCACCACCACCGCCTGAGACTGGACGGATTTATGCTGTCACTCGAGAGGAGGCCCAGCGGGCTGACGGAGCGGTATTTCGGGGTACGATTACTCTTTATGCCTTTCCTGCTGAGCTATTAGTTGATACTGGTAGCTCTTACTCTTTTATATCGCGGATATTTATGAGTAGGATTGGTAGATTGCCTACCGCTAGATTACAGCGGTTATCTGTATCCTTACCCTCAAGAGAGATCTTGAGTATTACACAGGAGGTCAGAGCATGTCCACTAGATTTCGGTAGTGTTACCCTCACGGTTAATTTGTTAGTTCTGGGGGTGGTGGACTTCGATATTATTCTCGGTATGGATGTTCTCACCGCTTATCATGCCACAGTCGATTGCCAGACGAGGGTGGTCACTTTTCGGCCTCCGGACCAACCCTCGTGGGATTTCACTGGCATCAGGGATGAGGGCTTATCAGTTATTTCTGCGCTTCAGGCACAGAGATTGCTATCTCACGGTTGTCAGGGTTTCTTACTGTCATTTATTAGCACCGACGACAGCAGTAGCCCTCCGCTCTCGGACGTTCCAGTGGTCCGAGAATATCAGGACGTATTTCCAGAGGAGCTACCGGGTTTGCCTCCCAGGAGGCAAGTGGAGTTCACTATTGAGCTGATACCGGGGACTTCGCCGGCATCGAAAGCTCCGTATCGTATTGCACCGAGAGAGTTGGACGAGCTGAAGGTCCAACTCCAAGAGTTATTGGACAGGGGATTCATCAGACCTAGCGTCTCACCATGGGGTTCCCCAGTTCTCTTCGTGAAGAAGAAAGACGGTTCTTTGAGGTTGTGCATCGACTACAGACAGTTGAATGCAGTGACCATCAAGAACAAGTACCCCTGCCACGGATTGAGGATTTGTTTGATCAGCTCAGGGGCACATCTGTGTATTCCTGGATTGATCTGCGATCCGGATATCATCAGCTGAGGGTCAGAGAGTCAGATGTCCAGAAGACAGCGTTCCGCACCAGATATGGACACTACGAGTTCTTGGTAATGCCATTTGGGCTTACCAATGCTCCAGCGGTATTCATGGACTTGATGAACCGCGTATTTCTAGAGTATCTGGATCAGTTCGTCATAGTATTCATTGATGACATCTTAGTCTACTCTCATTCCGAGGAGGAGCATGCACAGCATCTTCGCATCGTACTGGAGATTCTTAGACGAGAGCGTCTATATGCGAAGTTCAGCAAATGTGCCTTTTGGTTGTCATCAGTAGATTTTCTGGGACACGTGGTATCTAGCAGAGGCATCTCAGTAGATCCTCAGAAGATCGAGGCTGTTACCAGTTGGGAGCAGCCGAAGTCAGTTACTGAGGTTCGCAGTTTCTTGGGTTTGGCCGGATATTACCGACGATTTGTAGAGGGATTTTCCACTATTGCTATGCCACTGACACGCCTTACCAGGAAAGGCGTGAAGTTCATTTGGACAGAGGCTTGCGAGACCAGCTTCCAGGAGCTGAAGCGGCGATTGGTGACGGCACCCGTCCTCGTTCTTCCATCAGGAGAGGACGGATTCGTGCTGTATACCGACGCATCTCATCAGGGGTTAGGCGCAGTTCTGATGCAGCACGGACGGGTAGTATCTTATGCTTCTCGACAGCTGAAGGAGCATGAGAAGAACTATCCAGTTCATGATTTGGAGTTGGCCGCCATTATCTTTGCTTTGCGGATTTGGAGGCACCACCTGTACGGTATTACTTTTGAGATATTCACGGATCATAAGAGTCTCAAATACCTATCTACGCAGAAGGAACTCAATCTCCGACAGAGGAGATGGATGGAGCTCCTTAAGGATTATGATTGCACCATTAGCTACTATTCTTGTGACTATGTATTAATTCAATCAAGACATAGTTTGATGAGTTAATTTTGAAAATAAATGAAATTCAATTTTTGAAAAATGTTGAGTGGAAAACATATAGAGTTAATTTAGAATTATTTTTTTTTTAGAGGTTGAGTTGATTTTGAAAAAATATTGAACTATATAATTAGGTCCTAGACATCTCACCCAGTTCTACATGACAAAATAGGTTACCTTATCTGTTTTGTGAGATGCTTTATTTTTATCTTTGAATTAGTGTTAAATCTAAGATTTACTTAAAATTTGTGTTAGATTCAAATCTGACAATTGTAAAGTGAATTTGATTTTCTATAATTGGCTTCCAGGTCTTGGTGAGGCACTAGGCCTTCTTTGGCCGTAGCCTTATTGGATCATCAACCCTTTCCTTGACAAAGCCTTTTATAGAAAATTCATCTTCAAGTTACTCCTTGAAGGATTTTGGTGTAACTAGTTTGGGTCTTGGATCGGTAGCTTCGGCTAGTTCTACCAGACTAAACAGACCAAGTAGTGTATACTTGACCTTATTAGAAGGGCTTCCCTAACGTACTATCATCTCACCTCCTCCCAATACTAGGTTTTCAAGTTTTAAGTAACTCTTTAGTCCTTAAACTAGTCAATCCTAATTCTAAGCAAAAAAAAAACAAAAAAAATAAAAATAAAAAGAAACACACAATTAAAGCAAACAAGACAAAGATGATCTAAGTTACATCATAATCAAAATAAAACTATGGGTTTTTAAAATCAGCATGGTTGTGAATTAAGTTTTCTAACGTATTGACCTTAACTAATTTATACGAATTAAACATGTTATTCAAGGTAAATATTGGATTTTTAAATACTGTAAATTTACCTTTTGATTCCCGGTTGGGAATCTCCCCCTTGATTCTAGCTATCTCTCTTTTGCTTGATTGTTTCTTCGGCATTTTGTAGCGGTCGCGAGTCAACCAGACCAGTTTCCAAGGATCCCTTCCTTCGTCGTCAGATTCTGAGTCTGAGTCGGACTCAGGTACTAGTTGAGGCCTCTTTTGCATTTCACTTGGAGTTTTCCTTGCAATGGAAATTATACCTTCCTCGACCACTACAGTATCAGCTTGATTATTTAACCTTAATTCAGAAATTGATTCAAAATTAGTTACCGATTTTGTCCCAGAAAACTCGTCGTTTGATTCTGGTTCGATTTTGACGTCGGGGTTCGAGTCTGTCTCAGCTACTTGTGCTTGAGCCGAAAATGCAAAATCTTCTACGATCTCAATATCGGAGCTCTCTTCATGTAGATTGATTAGCTTTTCCCACATCTCTTTGGCACAGTTGAAGGATCCGACCCGCTTCAATTCTTCATTGGTTAGGTCACATTATAGGATTGCAGTAGCCCTTGCATCTGTCTCGATCTTCCTCAGAGTTGGTTCATCCAGTTTGTCCCACGCAATTGATAGTCCATCTTCTGTAGGGAGGGAGAATCCCGTTTGAATGATGATCCATATGTCCATATGGGCCTTCAGATGGAACTCCATTTGACTTCTCCAATAATTGAAGTTCTCGCCGGAGAATAGCGGTGGACGTGCACTGTTCCACTCTTAGTTGGCCATTTAGTTTAAACCTCGTACACAAAAGAAATAACAAAAATGTACCAAGACTTGGTCTTGGATTAGTAGTGCGGGAGAAGGGAAAAAATAATCAAAAAAATATTGCACGAATTTTGAGGCAAAATAATAAAAAAATAATAATAAAACGTTTGAGACCAATTTTTAGAAAATGAATATTTTTTTTTAAATTATGATTAATGGTGAAAAAATAAAAGTTAAAAAAATTGCTCAAATTAAGATAGCATGAATTTCGAGAAAAAGAATTAAAATAATAAAAAAAAAGTTTATGACAAATTTTTAAAATTTGATCATTAAATCAATTCTGACTTATGATGAAAAAATGAGAATTCAAAATTGAAAAAGGCGAGAAAGATTAAAAAAAGATAAAATAATTTTGAGAATTCAAATTTTTAAAAATTGATCGTTAAGCCCACCCACAGATATTATTTATTTGAAATAAAGATCGAGTGGTATTGCACCAACCTCGATTAGCGAGAAAGATTAAAAAAAGATAAAATAATTTTAAAAATCCGAAAAACTCTCAAATTGGTGGTTGCACCAAATTTGAGCTACCCCGCTCTGATACCACTTGTTGGATCGAGAAGAACGATAGAGGGGGGGTGAATATCGTTAAATGTTTCGGATTCGTAAAGAGAATAAGCAGCGGAAAATAACGAAACACAAACGCGAACTCAAGCGATTTTACTTGGTTCGGAGTCGTGGTCAGCTCCTACTCCAAGGCCTACGGTCGTTGACCGTTTACTGCGGGCAATTCTATATGTGCGCAAATGTTTACAGAGAAACTTTATAGTTGTAGTACAGTAAACTGAAATTTAAGCTCTTTCGTTACCGACGCCCGGTGTGAATTGTACTTCGGAGCAGAGGGTCGTCGTCGGCGCTTCAATCTCGAGATGGGAGGTTTTTGGAGTAGAGCGCTTGAATCGAAGAGCGTATTGGCGTTGGAAGAATGTGTTGAGAAGCCTTGGGGGTCGAGCTCTTTATATAGTGAGCCTGGGGGCGCCCGGGACGTTGGGGGCGCCCTCCACGTGTCACTTGATCCGGCAAACTCTCGGTCAGCCATTATCCCTCCAGGATCGGGCTGAGGTTTGACGGGGGCGCCCGGGACGCAGGGGGTGCCCGGGTTGACTCAGTCCGCTGGCTTCTCGCTGGCTTGAACTCTATCCGCTTCGTTGGCTTGGACCCAGGGCGCCCGGAGCATCCGGGGCGCCCGGGAGCACGGGGTCGCCCCGCCCAGTGAGCTTCGAAGCGTTCTCTTGCTCAACTCTTGTTTGGCTTTTACCTAGGGCGCCTGGGACCTCCCAGGCGCCCAACCCAGCTGCTGCCTCTCTCCTTTGAGGCGTTCTGAGCTGCAGAAACTCGTTCCTTCGGACATGCATCCAGGGTTAGTACCAAACATGATAAAGCAAGTATGTTAGTGAGTCTTACAGCCGTAGCTGTCTTGGTTCTGACTTTGGGTCTCCTAAATGGCGCCCTAGGTCGAACCGACGCCTACTGTTCCCTCGACGGGGAACGCGCCCTCACCTACTCCTCTCAGGAGAATTTACCTGTTACCAACCGGCTCCTCCGGTTGGACTTTTGCCCAGCAGTCCTTCACCAGGTGCCTAGCAGTCCTTCGCCAGGTCTTCAATACCAAGCAGTCCTTCACCTGGTCTTTAATTCCTGGCAGTCCTTCGCCAGGTGCCTAGCAGCCCTTCGCTAGAACTTTGTTTCCTGGCAGTCCTTCGCCAGGTGCCTAGCAGCCCTTCGCTAGGTCTTTGTTTCCTGGCAGTCTAGGTCTTTGTTTCCTGGCAGTCCTTTGCCAGGTGCCTAGCAGCCCTTCGCCAGGTCTTTGTTTCCTGGCAGTCCTTTGCCAGGTGCCTAGCAGCCCTTCGCTAGGACTTCTTTCTGCACACTTAGTGAACAACATTAGATCACCAATAATACTTAACTTTGAACCCTTTGCCAATATCAAAACAAGGTTCGATATGGTGCTTCCTGCACCAACAGATACACAGGTGGTACCTCGTCATAGTGGGAGGGTTATTAGACAACCTGAGAGATTCATGTTCTTGGGAGAGTCCTCGGACTTGGTCCCTGGCGAACATGAACCTGATCCCTAGACCTATGACGAGGCACTCCAAGATAAAGATGCGGAATCTTGGCAAAGGGCAATGAATTCTGAGATAGAATCTATGGATTCTAATCCTGTCTGGGAGCTAGTAGAACCACCCAATGGTGTAAAGCCATTGGATGCAAGTGGATCTACAAGAGAAAGAGAGGATCAGACAGGAAGGATGAGACCTTCAAAGCTAGTCTTGTTGCGAAAGGGTATACTCAGAAAGAGGGTATCGATTATGCGGAGACCTTTTTGCCGGTAGTCATGCTTAAGTTTATCCGGATTCTCTTATCTATTGCCGCTCATATGGATTATGAGGTATAGCAGATGGTGTTGGTTGGGTTGGACTGGCTAAAGGGGGGGTGAATAGACGGTTATGAAAAATAATGGAGATAGCACTCGTCTAAAAAAAACTTGGTTGCAACTGGAATGTTGCTTCCAAGGCGGTTAACGCTCAAGCAGAACTCCTTCAGGCGGAGAAGCCTTTATAGTTGTAGCACTGAAGACTTAGAGAGGTTACAATTCAATTGATGCCTTTAATTCTAAATTCTAAGCCTATTTATAGCCTAAGAGAATAAATCTAGATTGTTGATTGTTGAGGAATTTTCTCTTGGCCGTTGATCCATGGATGTAATCTGGATGGTTGACCTTGGATGGGATTAACCTGCATCCATTGGATCTGATTAAAGGATAAGGCTTTATCCTTTATGAGATAAAGGAATTTTTATCTTCTGCTCGAGATTGCAATTGTAATCTCCAAGTAAGAATATCGGCAAGAACAAACTGTCTCCGACCTTTATCCCAACTGATAAGCTTGGCAGCCTCTGTTCTCGAGGTCTTGGGTTCAATTCCTCTTAGCAACAATTTAATCTTTCTTTTTCGGGCGACTAGCCTTTTGGTTCTTCTGCTCACAACAGATAAATAACTTTATCATCTGCTCGCAACAACTTTAATCACATCTCCTCCTTATCCCAGTCAGTAAGGCTGGTGATATACGCAGGCGAGATTGTTGGTTCGAATCTTCATAGCAACAAATAAAATTCTTTTTGTTTCAGGTGCTTGGTTTGACTTGGTCAAACTCACTAGTCTTTTGGTTCATCTTCTGGGTGATTTCCGACCAATAGGAGTTAGGCTCACCCGAACCCGACTCCGGCCTTTCGCCCCTCGAGCGTCCTTCCTCCCGGCTTCTCATCCCTTGGACACTGCGCACATCCTTCTCACTCCACCGGCGTACTCTTCCGCAGCTTCCGCGTCCCTCGGATTGTACCGAGCCCGTCGGCTCACTTCCCCGCACAATCCTTCTCGTCCGCTACGTCTTACGCTTGACTTCCTCCGTACCTAAGCTCCTGCACACTTAGCAGAGGGATTAAACATACCAGGACCTAACATAACCTGGTTGATCACATCAAAACTTACCGGGGCACCAACAATCTCCCCCTTTTTGATGTGCATCAACCCAGGTTCAGTTAGGGTTAAACCAAATAAGTAAAAAATAGTAAAATTAAATAAACAGGTTAAGCATGAAAAAGATGTTTCAATACAAATCTACAATCTCCCCCTGTACACTAGCCTACTCTCCCCCTTTGATCACAACAAAAACCAAGGACTAATAAACTGGGAACGAAAAAAAGTTAGCATATTGTGAAAAAAAAATTGAAGTGTTTAACTAAAGCTTAAAAGATTAAAAAAATTTAGTTTTCAAAAATAACATTTTCAAGAATTTTTCAAATTAAAGAAAATATAATTACATTAAAAAACATTTCTTTAAATTCTAAATGGACTAAAAACTATGGAAATAATTTTGACAAAGGTAACATTCGATTTATAGATTCTAAAAAATCGGATCTAGTCAAACTCTTTTTTCTTCGAATTCTTAAAATTTAAAAATATGGTTTCATCAGAAAAATCATAAAAATTTGAAGAGTGTTCGAAAATTTTCAAAAAGTTTCAAGTGTATAGCCAACTTTCCTTAAGTAACAAAAAATTATACTGAATTTAAAAAAATGACACACAATAAAAATTGTTAGTCAATATCTACAACAAAAATTAATTTAAGACATATTTAGGAATCCAAAATAGGTTACTATCAACCGGGTTAGTTAAAAATTTAGGGGGTACATAATTTCTTGGTATTTTCCTAAATTGTCCCTTGTGATTCTTAAGATACCAGTTCAGCCCCTCAGGATAATGATTCTTTTTCTGTCGCAGGCATGTAATATCAAATTCCAATTTCTTAACTAAATTTTCTAGATTTTCATTTTTATTTTTTAATTTATCGAACATACTTAATGGGCATGATGTAGATAACTCCTTTTTCAACCTCAATATCTTTCTCCTCTTTTTGCATAAACTATTCAAAATAGATTTTAAAATAGAAAAAAGTTTGTCGGGAGGTAATTTACATACCTCACTTACCATGTCGTCGTATTTGCTGCTTAGTGGTTCCTCGTCGTTGCTGCTTTCGTCAGACGACTCTCCCCCTTCATTGATAATCATCTCCGATGAGCTCTCTTCGTCGTCCTCCTCTTGATGACTCGCCATCAGGGCAAGTCCAGCATACTCCTCGATTTCTGACTCGTCAGAAGACGTGTCATCCCATGTCGCCTTTAGTGCTTTCTTTTTCTTCAGCTGATTTTCCTTCTTCTTGTTCTTTAATTTGGGGCAGTTGTCTTTAATGTGACCCTCTTCGTCACAATTGTAGCACTTTACCGTTCGTCTCTTGGGAGACTTCTTCTTTCCCTGAAACTTTAAAAATTGATTAGATTTAACAAACTTTTTAAATTTCCTTACCAAGTATCCTTTTTCTTCTTCTTCATCATCCGAGGATATCGATTCTGGTACTGTTGTTTTCGCGTTCAGGGCTACACCATTCGTCTTTCGATTTCCTACAATTCTCAATTCGTGAAGTTCAAATGTTGAAAATAAATTCTCGAGCGAAGTTGTCTCGAGATCTTTAGCAATAAAAAAAGAATCAACAAAAGACATCCAATCGGAATTTCTCGGAAACGAATTAAGCGCGTACCTCAGCGAATCTCGGTTACTTACCTCTTCCCCGAGATTCGTCAGTTTCATTAACAAACCTTTTATTTTTGAGTGCAAATGCACTACTGTTTGACCTTCTTCTATGCGGAGGTTGGTCAGCTGGTTCCGGAGAATGTCCCTTTTGGCGAGCTTGGCTTCGGAAGTCCCTTTGTGTAACTCTAGGAATTTTTCCCAAAGTTCTTTCATGGATGTGTATGTGCCGATTCGGTTGACTTCTTGTGCTGGGAGTACAGAAAGCAGGTGGTAAACTGCTTTTCCATTCGCCACAAAATCAGCTTGTTCCTTCTTGCTCCATTTGGTTAAATCCTTCTCTTCAGGAGCTGCAAAACCAGATTGCATTATTATAAACAATTCGAATTTTGTAGTGAAGAATACCTCCATCTTGAGCTTCCATTCGGCGAACTCCCCCTCGAATTTCAGCGGGTAGATGACAGGTCCGACCATTTTGGTTGATGGTGCTGCAATTGGCGGCTAGTCCTTCTACGGCGAACTAGGCTCTGATACCACTTGTTGGTTGGGTTGGACCGGCTAGAGGGGGGTGAATAGACGGTTATGAAAAATAATGGAGATAGCACTCGTCTAAAAAAAACTTGGTTGCAACTAGAACGTTGCTTCCAAGGCGGTTAACACTCAAGCAGAACTCCTTCAGGCGGAGAAGCCTTTACAGTTGTAGCACTGAAGACTTAGAGAGATTACAATTCAATTGCTGCCTTTAATTCTAAATTCTAAGTATATTTATAGCCTAAGAGAATAAATCTGGATTGTTGATTTTTGAGGAATTTTCTCTTGGCCGTTGATCCATGGATGTAATCTGGATGGTTGATCTTGGATGGGATTAACCTGCATCCATTGGATCTGATTAAAGGATAAGGCTTTATCCTTTATGAGATAAAGGAATTTTTTATCTTCTGCTCAAGATTGCTATTGTAATCTCCAAGTAAGAATATTGGCAAGAACAAATTGTCTCTGACCTTTATCCCAACTGGTAAGCTTGGCAGCCTCTATTCTCGAGGTCTTGGGTTTAATTCCTCTTAGCACCAATTTAATCATTCTTTTTCAGGCGACTAGCCTTTTGGTTCTTCTGCTCGCAACAACTTTAATCACATCTCCTCCTTATCTCAGTCAGTAAGGTTGGTGATATACACAGGCGAGGTTGCTGGTTCGAATCTTCATAGCAACAAATAAAATTCTTTTTGTTTCAGGTGTCTGGTTTGACTTGGTCAAACTGACCAGTCTTTTGGTTCATCTTCTGGGTGATTTTCGGCCAACCGGAGTTAGGCTCACCCGAACCCGACTCCGGCCTTTCGCCCCTCGAGCGTCCTTCCTCCCGACTTCTCGTCCCTCGGACACCGCGCACGTCCTTCTCGCTCCACCGGCATACTCTTTCACAGCTTCCGCGTCCCTCGGATTGTACCAAGCCCGTCGGCTCATTTCCCCGCACAATCCTTCTCATCCGTTACGTCTTACGCTCGACTTCCTCCGTACATAAGCTCCTGCACACTTAGGAGAGGGATTAAACATACCATGTCCTAACTTAACCTGGTTGATCACATCAAAACATACCGGGGCACCAACAGATGGACGTCAAGACAACTTTCCTTAACGAAAGTCTTGAGGAGACCATCTATATGAAGCAACCAGAGGGATTCATTGCGAAGGGAAAAGAGCATCTTGTGTGTAAGCTTAATTGGTCCATTTATGGATTGAAGCAAGCTTCACGATCTTGGAACATCCACTTTGATGAAGTAATCCAGTCATATGGATTTATTCAAAGTCCGGATGAGTCTTGTGTATATAAGATATGTGACGGAAACGTAGTGGTATTTCTTGTACTATACGTAGATGATATTTTGCACGTTGGCAACAATGTCAAAGTATTATCAGACGTAAAGGTATGGTTGTCCAACAATTTGATATGAAGGACTTGGGAGAAGCAGGGCACATCCTTAGGATTAAGGTTATAAGGGATCGCCAGAAAAGGATGTTGTGTTTATCCCAAGCTTCATACATAGACATTGTCCTAGCTCGTTTTAGCATGAAAAATTCCAAGAAAGGTTTTCTACCTTTCAAGCATGGAGTTCCTCTATCTAAGGAGATGTGTCCTAAAACATCAAAGGAGATATAGGAGATGAAGGTGATTCCTTATGCTTCGGCAGTTGGAAGCCTCATGTATGCTATGCTATGTACGAGACCGGATATCTACTTTGTCGTGGGCATGGTTAGTAGATATCAGAGTAACTCTGGACAGGGACATTGGACTGCAGTATAGCATATATTGAAGTACCTAAGAAGGACTAGGGATTATATGCTAGTTTACTCGGCAGACCAATTAATCCCTGTGGGTTATACGGATTCAGGCATCCAATCAGATAGGGACAAAAGTAAGTCTACCTCGAGATATGTATGTACTTTAGGAGTTGGAGCCATAGTATGGAGGAGTGTCAAGCAGAAATGCGTGGTGGACTCCACCATGGAAGCTGAGTGTGTGGCAGCCTCTAAGGCAGCCAAGCAAGTTGTATGGCTCAGGAACTTCATGATGAACTTGGATGTGATTCCTGGTTTGCCAGGAGCTATCACAATTTATTGTGATAATAGTGGCGCAGTTGCAAACTCGAAGGAACAATGAGCTTATAAGGCGAGTAAACACATACAACGCAAGTACCACTCGATACGAGAGATAGTAAAGCGAGGAGAAGTTGCTGTCGCCAAGATTGCATCGGAGGACAACCTGGCGGTCCTTTCACTAAGGCCCTTCCAACAAGAGCTTTTGATAGGCATGTGGAGGATATAGGAGTCAGATGTATGACATTGTGATGACAGAAGAGTCTTTTAGTATAAGTGGGAGATTGTTAGGATGTATACTAAAAGCCTTGCTTTTATATAGACATCTTCATTTTGAAAGAGAATCACAAGATTACTGATTGCATATTTATATTAGTATGTGCATTTTGTCTCATACTTTACATTGTAGATAACATGGTGTGTGGTGTCGCACAGAAGATCATGTTATCAGTCCCTTGTAAAGTAAAAGTAGAGGCTCACAACTGAGATGGATTTGGACAAACCATCGGGATGGTTGTAGTGTAATTTGGTGTTGGTTTATCTTGACCATAGAATTACACTAGTGCACTTTGTGTGCATTGAGCAGGACCGGCATAGAGGTGATTCAATTTATACTGAATTTATAATTGAATCAGACCTCAGTTTATTATGGAGTACATGCTCTTAATTCCGATATAATAACGGGCACATGTACTTAATATTTATTTCTTTGATTTACCAATGGGCGAGATTTATTCTGTTAAATTGATAGGCCCGGTAAATTGGAAAATAATATTATTTACATGGTGTATCTTGGTGAGTCGGGTTGATGATGCCCCCTTGATGAGCTCATAAAGTTCATCATGTCAAATCCTGCAGGTGGACTTTGTCCGACATGATGATAAGGAGTTATATGTTGATTAATTAAAATTGTTAGAAATTTAAATTAATCAACGGACATTCGATATCCTAAATACGGGGAGATACTTGTACTCATAATAGGTGGAGCCCATATTTAAATATGGGGGTTGGTGAGATAGTTCAATGAGGATCCTTTAGTGGAATGGATCTTCATTAATGGATCGTGCCTTGATCCATTAGGTGGCCAAGACCCAACTCGTCCTCATGGTCCCTATTGTAGCCCTATAAATACCCCATGGTGTCATGAAACCAAGCCATCCAACACACAACAAACCCTAGGCCTCTCTCTCCTACTCTCTTCCTCTCCCTCTCTCCTAGGTTTTGGGTGGCACTCATAGAGAAGAAGAAGAAAGTGCTCGGTGAGTTGAGGAAGAAGACTTCTTCTTCTCTTCCTCTCTTCTCCCTCTCTTGTGCGAGCACAACCAGCTGGAGTTAGGGTGGTCGGCAGCAAGGAGGAGCCCTCCTTAAGCGCCGGTGGTGAGGAAGTCTTGGAGTGGCCGGCGGCGGGTTTTGGGAAGAAGAAGAGACCTCTTCTCTCTACTTCTTCTACTTCTTCATCTTCCTTTGCTTTCTCTTCTGTGATACCTTGCGGCCGGCATCTCCTTGGTGGCTGGAAGTGGTCGGCGGCGCACGGTGGAAGAGGAAGAAGTGGTCGGCGGCATCGCTTGACCTAGGGTTTGGTTGGCGCAAGAAGAAGGTAGTATTGGAAGGCCTTGGTGACTTCGGTTCTTGGTAGATCGTCGCTCACATGACGTCCAAGAGGAGAGAGTTATATAGTAGAAGTTTGCGAGGTAAAGGGAGGTATAACTCTTCTCTTTGGCTCCTTTTACTTTGACTTATCATTTCATGTGATGATAATTAATTATCTTGTTATTAATTATTTGTTAATTAATTATGATGATTAATTATCTTGGACCCCGATGATAAACACAAAAACTGGCGATCCGCTCGTCGTCTATTCCGTGACTAATTAGTTAGGCGAGTTACAAGGCTTGAACAACATGTTTGGTCAAGTAGTAACTCGAATCAATTAGTACGACGACGAGACAGTCGTTTGAGAGATAGGTCTCCATTCGGATTGAAAATTTAATCCATGGACATGGAGAGGTTTTCCATGCATGACCCGACATCCCCTTCGGCATAAACCAACATACGTAGTCCTAGATATGCAAATTGACGGATCAAAAGTTCGACACAGTCGAATCTCTCACACCCCCGAAAAGTAAGAGTAGAGTGTGTCAAGGGTGATGTGAGAGTAGGGAGTAGGAAAAGAAGGTCCCTAGGAGGGTAGCAGACAAAAGTGGACTGAGAGGGTTGTAGTCCAAAAAATCGAGTAAATAAGGTAGGAGTAATGGTAAATGGAAGAGATTGGACCATGGTAGAATAGCAAAAGTCATCAACCTTAACCAAGTAATTATAGAATTCAGCACATAAGATTGTGTTTATTGAACTATTACAATAAACTAAGCGATCAAATTCGTAGTAGTTAATGACTACTATAGCTAAGGGACAGGATTGGTTAAAAAAGCCTCTGCTAAGATAATGGGTTTTGAGTGGTTTGTAGATAGTGGTTGCAAACTTATTAAAGAGGGCTAATGAAGGGAACCTAGGGTCAGGGCTAGGCTCAGCAACGGGGTCAGCCTCAATAACACGATATTTTTTAAACAAAATAAATGGCATAATAATTAAAAATCTAGAATTTAAGGACACATTTAAGACCAAAAATTCTTACCTAGGAGGCATAGTCGGAGATTAGGTAGAGAGGATTGTGACTACTTGGGGAAGACTTTGAAGGGAGAAAGAGAGAGTAAGAGGTGTGTAAAAGACTTTAGGAAGTGCCTTGGTGTGGAGTTGGTGGTTGCTGGGCTGGGGCTTATATAGCCCTGACCGAGCGCCCGAGTGAATTGGAGGGTGCCCGAGTTAGAAAAAAGATTTGGGTGCCCGAGTTCAGACGGTGGCAGTGGTTTTGACTCATCGTCCGTTGTTTTGTAAAACCAGGGGCACCTTGAAGACCATGCTGAAGCGGCGAATAGGAGGTCGGGCGCCCGATTGGGTTATCGGGCGCCTAGTTGACCGTGGTTCACCGATGATTTGAAGTAATCAAATCAAAAGTTTGTAATTGTTGGAGAATTTGAGTTAAATTAAGTTAGGTTTTAAAAAAAATAAGTTTTAAATTTTGAAAAGGTAAGTTAAGTTTACATTTGAAAAAATTAAAAATAAATTAAGTTTTTGAAAGATTTGGTTAAGCTTAAATTTTTGAAAAATGGTTAAGTTAAATTTGACAAATATTTAAGTCAAATTCGAAAAATGGTCAAGTTAAATTTGAGAAATGGTTAAATTAAATTTGAAAAATGGTTAAGTTAAATTTGAAAAATGGTTAAGTTAAATTTTGAAAAAAAATGGTTAAGTTAAATTTGAAAATTATTTAAGTTAAATTTGAAAAATATTTAAGTTAAATTTGAATAATATTTAAGTTAAATTTGAAAAATGATTAAGTTAAAATTTGAAAAATATTTAAGTTGAATTTTGAAAAATATTTAAGTCGAATTTTGAAAAATGTTTAAATTGAATTTTGAAAAATATTTAAGTTGAATTTTGAAAATTGTTTAAGTTAAATTTTGAAAAATGTTTAAGTTGAATTTTGAAAAATATTTAAGTTGAATTTTGAAAATTGTTTAAGTTAAATTTTGAAAATTGTTTGAGTTGAATTTTTAAAAAAATTAAATTAAAGGTAAGATTGGTGGTTAGTTAGGTTGGACTAAAATTTTTAAGTCTTAAGCATCTCACCCAATTCTAAGTGAAAAAATAATGTATCCTTATCTATTTTGTGAGATGCATTAAATTTTATCTTTAAATTTAAGTTAAAACTTATGATTTGATTGAACATTGTGTTAGATTGAAGTTTAACAATTAGTAAGTCAAAAATAGATTTCAATAATCGGCTTCCAAGTCTTGACGAGGCACAGAAGCCTCTTGGTTATCGGAGCAACACCCCTTTCCTTGACAAAGCCTTTTAAAGAAATTTTATTTTCAAGTTACTCTTTGAGATACCTTGGTCTAACTAGTTGAGGATGTGGTGAGGTAGCTTCGGCTAGTTTCACCGGACTAAAAAGACCAAATAGGATACGCCTTACCCTATCTGACTCCTTAGACAGGGTTCCTTAACATACTATCATCTTGCCCTACCCTAATACTAGGTTGTGTAAGTTTCAATCAAGTCAGGTCCTTATGTAACTATTTCTATTCCTAAGCATGGCAATTTTGTAGAAATAAATAAATAATCATCAAGCAAAAATTCAAAGAAACATGCAAGGAAATCATCTAATTATGAAAATAGTTTTTCTATTGGCTCCGCCTGGACTAAAGCCTCGATATGGACTATCTAGGATATGAAATTTGTCCTTGGAGATCCAATAGTGATTTGGTCCTACTTGATTAGTCAAGCTTAGCTTAAGGACCCATGTTTGGACTCGGGTTCTAGTTTGGTTCACCATGGAATAATAAGATCTGTAACGTGAGCTGGTTCTGTAGCCAAGTTCGGATCGGTTGAGAACGGATTTCTATTTTCTAAGAATCATGTCAAGATTCTTGGAACCCGATGTAAACTACTCTAGGCCAACTCTTGTTAGTGATATGAGAGAAGTGTCCTAAGGCAATCGCCTTATGATTGTAATCATTTATTTCAATAAATGAATATTCACTATTTGAGTATACATGTTTGTGTATTTGATTGAGATCTTAAACTCATTTACTGAATGTCCGCAATACAATTCACAGCATGAGAAAATTTGTGATGAATTCACAACTAGTGATTATCTCTACATGTGCAATTGTGAAGTATTGAAATTGTCCCTAGTCGATGAATTGATAAATACGGACACTATCAATTCTGTTGAGACTAGCATGGGTTATTCTCTAATCAGCTGATTCTCACTGGCTGGTGACATTGAGATGTCCGGAGATAAACATGAATGCTAGTTAAGGGAACTAGTTCATTGGAGTGACTGGCTGTAAAACTTCATATGGTAGTTTACATATAGATATGTCAATGAAGTTCTTATTGCAGCTTAAGTGCGATGTTCCTTTGACTTGCAGTGTTCAAGTCATCTTGGTCATGGAGACTTATACTTTGATATCTTAAGCAAGCATCTCCAAGGAGGTGTGGACCAAGGATGATTGGGTATAAGCCGAAGTGCCCGAAGATGTTTGAACAGCCTACAAAAGATTCACCACTCCTTGCGAGGAGATGTATACCCGAGGCCTATCGTCGGATTGTTACTCGAAGCCTCTGGCCAGAGCATGACATGTTCAGAGTATGAATCTCTTAAATACATGAGAGTAATTAGAATTCATAGGACGAGAAAACATTACTTGGGCTAGGTGTGACGTAGTCAGCCTAGTGGGGACTGACACACATAGACCATGTCTTGAACCAAGTGGGTATAATATGGTGAAGGGAATGGGGCACAATTCATTATAGCTGCTGAAGGGTTTCAGAATTGTTTCTGAGGTCAACCGTTGATCTTTCGATTAATTGGGGATCATGGTGTACTACTAGGTGTCACTCATGATCGTTCTATAATTGATTAATTATAGACGGCCAACATAAATCGAAAGTCTATTTAGTCACACGTACTACGAGTAATCCGAGGGATTTAAAACGAGTTGAAAATTGGATTTTCCAATCAAGAGAGATTAAGTTTGGTTGAGCCAAACGATAAGTCGAATCTGAATTTTTCAGAGATGCATCAGAAGCGTAAAATAGCTAAAGATGAATTAAATAAGTTTAATTCATTGGGTCTTGGCTTGGATGGGCTGGCCAAAGAGGGCCTCCATCCTCTTTACTTGGCAAGCCACAACAAAGAGAGAACCAAGTTTTTGGTTCAATTTATAAAATAAATCAAGTGTGGTTTGTTTTATAAAATTATGGATGATATAAATTTTTATATAATAAACCAAGGTTTGGTTTATTTTTCATGGAAATTAAAATGAACCATGGATTGGTTTATTTTATAAAATCCATCATGGATTGATTTACCATGATAAGGAAATTTATTCCACAGAAGAGAAGAGACTTGAGTTGCCCAAGAGTTACTCACAGTTTGTGATAAACTATTGGATGAATAAACTGGAGACTTCCATTCCTGAGTTGCTTAACCTGCTGAAGACTGTAGAGCCTTCTGTAAAGCAGGATCAGAAGACGGTACTGTTAGTTGGTTCCTCAAAGAAAGGCTCTAAGAGGAAGCCCAAAGAACAAAATAAGGGAAGGAAGAAAGAGGCCAAAAAGATTGAAAAGGCACCAAAAGACACTTGCCATCACTGCGGCAAGGAGGGCCACTGGCGAAGAAACTGCAAAGTTTATCTTGAGTCCTTGAAGAAGAAGGCATTCGATGCCCCATCCTCTTCAGGTATCTTCGTTATTGAATGTCACTCTATTTCCTCGTACACCTGGGTACTTGATACTGGGTGTAGCTCACATATATGTAATGACATACAGGGGCTAAGGAATAGAAGAAGACTCGTCAAGGGAGAAGCAAATTTGCGAGTTGGAAATGGAGCAAAGATTGCTGTTGTTACCATCGGAACATATTTGCTAAAGCTCCCTACTGGACTTGTCTTAGAATTGGATAATTGTTATTTTGTTCCTTCGTTAATAAAGAACATTGTATCTATTTCATGCTTGAATGAAAAGGGTTATCATTTAACTTTTAGTAACAATTGCTGTTACATAACTTTAAATGGTGTTCTTTATGGGACCGGAACTTTATGCAATGGTATCTACACGTTAGATTTATCCGGTGATGTACTCAATATCGAAGATAGCAACAAACGTGCTCGAATAGATAATCAAATAGACTCATATACGTGGCATTGTCGTCTTGGCCATGTAAGTAAGAAACGCATGACCAAATTACACCGATGTGGAATTCTGGAATCATTTGAATCCGGTTCATTTGATACATGCGAATCATGCTTAAAAGGCAAGATGACCAAATTACCCTTTTCCGGAAAAGGTAAATCAGTGGGAGAATTGCTTGGTCTAATACATACTGATGTATGTGAACCAATGTCAAGTCTTGCACAAGGAGGTTATAGCTACTTCATTACCTTTATCGATGATCACTCACGATTCAGGTATGTGTTCTTAATGAAACACAAATCTGAAGCTTTTGAGAAATTCAAAAGGTTCAGAAGTGAAGTAGAGAAACAGCTTGGCAAAAGTATTAAGATACTTCGATCCGATCGGGGTGGTGAATACTTAAGTCAAGAGTTTCAAGATTATCTTAGGGACAATGGGATATTGTCTCAATGGACTCCGCCATATACACCACAGCATAATGGTGTATCTGAGAGGCATAACCGAACCTTGATGGACATGGTTAGATCTATGATGAATCATGCAACTCTTCCAAAATCCTTTTGGGGCTATGCGCTTAAGACAGCTGTTTACTTACTAAACAGAGTCCCGACCAAGGTAGTCTCTACTAGTCCATATGAGACGTGGAATAGTAAGAAACCTCATTTATCTCACCTAAAGATATGGGGTTGTCCTGCTTATGTAAAGCGGACTGTATCAGACAAATTGGATGCTAAGTCTGATAAATATCTATTTATTGGATACCATAAGGAAACGAAAGGTTACCAATTCTATCATCCCTTGGAACAAAAGGTGTTTGTTTCAAGGCATGCTGTATTTCTAGAAAAAGAATTTCTTTTACAAGAAAACAGTGGGAGTAGCATTGAACTTGAAGAAGTTCAAGAAACTCCAATAGACATTACAAAGACACCTAGTCTAGACCCACAACCAATAACTCATAATGATGAGCTATCAGTTGAACCTAAAACAACACCACTTCTTCGTAGGTCTGATAGGACACGCAATATTCCAGAGAGATACGGATTTCTCATAAGTGAATCGAACGACGTGTTACTCATTAACGATGACGAACCTATCAGTTATGAAGATGTTCTGAAAAATTCAGAAAGGGATAAATGGCTTGAAGCCATGAAGTCAGAAATGGATTCCATGTACAAAAATCAAGTATGGGACTTGGTTAACCCACCTGAAGGGATTAAGCCCATAGGGTGCAAGTGGGTTTTCAAGAAGAAAACCGACATGGAAGGTAATGTTGTTACCTTTAAGGCTAGATTAGTGGCAAAAGGATATCGTCAGAAACAAGGAATTGATTATGACAAACCTATTCACCAGTAGCTATGCTTAAATCCATTCGGATGCTCCTGGCCATAGCAGCTCATTATGATTATGAGATATGGCAAATGGATGTGAAAACAGCTTTCCTTAATGGAAACCTGCTTGAGGATGTATACATGATACAACCTGAAGGTTTCACATCGGTTAATAAAACCAAAGTATGCAAGCTTCGACAATCCATATATGGACTAAAGCAAGCATCCAGGAGCTGGAACATCCATTTTGATGAGACAATAAAGAGTTTGATTTCTCACAAAATCCTAACGAACCTTGTGTGTACAAGAAGGTTAGTGGGAGTGCAGTCGTATTCCTAGTGTTATATGTTGATGACATATTACTTATAGGAAATGATATATCAGTCTTACAGTCAGTTAAAATTTGGTTGTCCAAAACTTTCTCCATGAAAGATCTGGGAGAAGCAACCTATATCCTTGGGATTAGAATCTCTAGAGATAGATCAAAACGGTTGCTTGGTCTTTCGCAGTCTACATATATAGACCGAGTGCTAGAAAGGTTTAGCATGTCGGAATCCAAGAAAGGTTACCTTCCCATCAGGCATGGGATCAACCTTTCGAAGTCTATGTGTCCGCGCACAGAAGACGAGAGGTTTTGCATGAATAAGATTCCTTGTGCATCCGCGATAGGATCTATCATGTATGCTATGTTATGTACTAGGCCCGATGTATCGTATGCTCTGAGCGTCACAAGCATATACCAGTCTGATCCAGGAATGGATCATTGGGCGGCTGTCAAGACAATCCTCAGGTACTTAAGAAACACTAAGGATGTGTTCCTAATATATGAAGAAGGTGATATAGTAATACGTGGGTATACAGATGCCAGTTTCCAGACAGATAAGGATGACTCCAAATCTCAGTCCAGATACGTATTTATTTTGAATGGAGGCGCAATAATTTGGAAGAGTTCCAAGCAAAACACCGTAGCGGATTCTACCACGGAAGCGGAATATATTGCAGCTTCGGAAGCAACAAAGGAAGCAGTCTGGATCAAGAAGTTTGTCTCAGAACTTGGTGTGGTTCCAACCATTGATGAAGCAATACCGGTTTACTGCGACAATAATGGAGCTATTGCACAAGCAAAGGAACCAAGGTCTCATCAGCGATCCAAACATGTGCTTGGCCGCTATCATCTGATCAGAGAGATTATAAGTAGGAATGATATACAAATTGAGAAAATTCCCACTGAAAGGAATTTAGCGGATCTTTTAACTAAGGTCTTGCCTCAAAGCAAGTTTGAGGGTCAAGTTAGAGCCTATGGTATTGGGTACCGTAGCGATTGGCATTAGGCCAAGTGGGAGTTTGTTAGTGATATGAGAGAAATGTCCTAAGGCAATCGCCTTATGATTGTAATCATTTATTTCAATAAATGAATATTCACTATTTGAGTATACATGTTTGTGTATTTGATTGAGATCATAAACTCATTTACTGAATGCCCGCAATACAATTCACAGCATGAGAGAATTTGTGATGAATTCACAACTAGTGATTATCTCTACATGTGCAATTGTGAAGTATTGAAATTGTCCCTAGTCGATGAATTGATAAATACGGACACTATCAATTCTGTTGAGACTAGCATGGGTTATTCTCTAATCAGCTGATTCTCACTGGCTGGTGACATTGAGATGTCCGGAGATAAACATGAATGCTAGTTAAGGGAACTAGTTCATTGGAGTGACTGGCTGTAAAACTTCATATGGTAGTCTACATATAGATATGTCAGTGAAGTTCTTACTGCAGCTTAAGTGCGATGTTCCTTTGACTTGCGGTGTTCAAGTCATCTTGGTCATGGAGACTTATACTTTGACATCTTAAGCAAGCATCTCCAAGGAAGTGTGGACCAAGGATGATTGTGTATAAGCCGAAGTGCCCGAAGATGTTTGAACAGCCTATAAAGGATTCACCACTCCTTGCGAGGAGATGTATACCCGAGGCCTATCGTCGGATTGTTACTCGAAGCCTCTGGCCAGAGCATGACATGTACAGAGTATGAATCTCTTAAATACATGAGAGTAATTAGAATCCATAGGACGAGAAAACATTACTTGGGCTAGGTGTGACGTAGTCAGCCTAGTGGGGACTGACACACATAGACCATGTCTTGAACCAAGTGGGTATAAGATGGTGAAGGGAATGGGGCACAATTCATTATAGCTGCTGAAGGGTTTCAGAATTGTTTCTGAGGTCAACCGTTGATCTTTCGATTAATTGGGGATCATGATGTACTACTAGGTGTCACTCATGATCGTTCTATAATTGATTAATTATAGACAGTCAACATAAATCTAAAGCCTATTTAGTCACACGCACTACGAGTAATCCGAGGGATTTAAAACGTGTTGAAAATTGGATTTTCCAATCAAGAGAGATTAAGTTTGGTTGAGCCAAACGATAAGTCGAATCTGAATTTTTCAGAGACGCATCGGAAGCGTAAAATGGCTAAGTCTTTTGAAGACTTAATAGATGAATTAAATAAGTTTAATTTATTGGGGCTTGGCTTGGATGGGCCGGCCAAAGAGGGCCTCCATCCTCTTTGCTTGGCCAGTTACAACAAAGGGAGAGAACCAAGTTTTTGGTTCAATTTATAAAATAAATCAAGTGTGGCTTGTTTTATAAAATTATGGATGATATAAATTTTTATATAATAAACCAAGGTTTGGTTTATTTTTCATGGAAATTAAAATGAACCATGGATTAGTTTATTTTATAAAATCAATCATGGATTGATTTACCATGATAAGGAAACTTATTCCATAGAAGAGAAGAGACTTGATTGATTTTTATCATGAATTAAAATATGATTTTAACCATGATATAAAATCAATCTTGGCATAATGGAATATGTTATTCCATATTTGAGAGGCTTGATGGTTGAGAGGCCACTATATAAAGGACCCAAGGCAAGGCTTGGGTGATAATCGATGAGATGAAGGCATAGGCTCTCTCCCTCTCTTTCTCTCCTTCTCTTCTCCCCTTCTTGCCGTGCGCCAACCAGCCCCAAGAAGGAGCACCTTCCGGCCATCCTTTTGTGGTTAGTCTTCCGACTTCTCTCTTGGTTTTTCTCGTCGCATTCTCGGAGAATCTAGTAGTTCTCGAGAACACGAAACTCGTGGCTTTGCGAAGTCATCACGAAGATACTCGGCGTGGACGCGAATAGAGGCGGAGCTTCCAAGGGACGCCTACGGTTGGATCTCGTCCCTTCCTTCAAGTTACGCGAGGTAATACGTTTATTAGTTTACGTTTCTGTAAAATTTTAAATATATGATCATGTCTACACAAGATAAAATTGCATGCTTAGATGTGTGGTTAAATAATTTGAGAAATTATTTATGCTAAACCTTCCGCTACACATAATTAATTTTAAAATTACAAACCCGCATCCATGTCAACATGCACCCGGTCCCAACAACTCTAAGTTCTTTCATTTGAGTTTTCAAGGAGGAATTCTCTTCCTCAAGTTGTTGAACTTGAGTTGAGATTCCTTTCTGAACAATCTCAGTCAAGGAGTTTGAGTTGACCTCCACTTTTAGGGCTTTTACCGTCTATTGGAGGGACTCAACCCGGACATTGGCTTTGGCCAACTTACGTGACAAATAAGAAATCAAATCATATAATTCAGACTCGGGAAAACCTCTTACAGTGATTCGGTCGTCTTCTGATATTGATAGTGTTCCGGTTCCACATATTTCTTCCAGCTCTGCTTCAGATTTGGACTCGGTGTCGAGTTCTTCCCATGCCATCAGTGTGAGGAGGTTGGAGTGAGGTGTTTCATCTTCGTCTTTTGAAGACGACTTGTCCCACGGAGCTTAGAGCGTCTTCTTCTACGCAGCGGAAATACGAAAAGTGACAAGTCAAAAATAAGGCTAACACTTTGTTTTTTACTTGGTTCGGAGTCTATGATGACTCCTACTCTAAGGCCCACGGTCCTTGACCATTTTCATTGGGAAATACTATAATCCGTAAAATTAATTACATATATGAATAGTTATGTACAGAAATGAAATGGAAATTTTATACCAACGACACTTGCTAAAGAAAGAGAAGATTTTTTCATTGTAGAAGCAACATGTCGTCGATCTTGAACTTCTTTAGCATAGAGAACTTGCACACAACAGCTTTATCATAGTATTTTCGAGAGCTTGAATTGTTATTTGGAAGCAAGGGAGTGAAACCCCTTTTATATAGGTACTCGGGCGCCCAAGAGGCTATGGGGGCACCCTCCATGTCGACGGTTCAGCCATGTTGTTATCCACTGACTCAGCCAAATTTTATCCCTTCTCGGACACCTGGGAGCACTGATGCACCTGAGAGCTAATTGGCGCCTCTAACTAGCGACCGCTAACTCAGCTTTGCCAATGTTGAGAAAACTGCACTGGGGCGCCTGAGTCCTCTCAGGCGCCTAGCTTCTCGGGTGCCTGAGACCTCTCAGGCTCCTGGCTCACGGGCGCTTGAGTTCTCTCAGGTGCCCCTGATCACTGCCAGCTAGTCTCCTTAGCCTGCAATCAAGGTTAGTCCAAAAATATAATAATATATGTTAAATGCATGAATGATTGATAGCTTCAGCTGTCTGATTCTGACTTTGGATTTCAAATGGAATCCTAGGTCAAACCGACGCATACTGTTCCCTCTTCTGGGGAACGTGTCCTCACCTACTCCACTCTGGAGAAGTTACCTTTTTCCAACCGGCACCTTCGGTTGGACTTTTGCTCGACCTCTGAAGCTCCTGGATCTCGAAACGCTTGTACCTTGACCCATCCCTACTTCTATCCATAGTTCTCACTCGGCTAAGTCTTCTGCCCGATCTTCCAGATCAGGTCTTTGTGCCCAGTCCTCGACCAGGACTTCGTGCCCAATTCCAAGAACCAGGTCTTCATGCCCAACCCTTGGTCAAGCCTTCGGTGCCCAACCCTCGGCTAGGACTTCATGCTCAGTCCTTGACCAGGACTTCGTGTTTAACCTTGCAGGTCAAGACTTCGTGCCTAGGTAAACTAGGACATTTCTGCACACTTAGCAAATCCATTAGATCACAATACAAACTAACATTGAACCCTTTGCCATTATCAAAACCAGGTTCAATCTGGTGCTTCTGACACCAACAGGTTCCTTCTACCTCGGGTGTTGATAAAGCACAGTCATGCTCCTTAGGCACGGGTTGCCTTCACTTCTTCTCCAAAAGTCATTACCAACTTGTGTAGGTGGGCATCCCTTGAAAAACAAAAAGAAGACTCAAATAAAATCAAAGGAAAAAAACTAAAAATAAGAACAAAAATGCGAGAATAAACCCTTAGGTTATCTCCCAAGAAGAGCTCGTTTAAGATTACGAGCTTGATCCCTAATTTGCCTCAATTAGGAGCCTTTGCCTTGAAAGGGTGGTGCTCCCCTCCATCATGGAAAGAGATGCCTCTGACCCTTTCTTCATCCAGGATCTTGTTGGGATGATATACTTGTCATTTTTCATCTTGGGCTTCATTTCCTTGTTGGACTCGATGCTATGTCCGATGGTCTCTCATTAGGATGAGGCTTTCATCTCCAAGACCACAAAGTCTATAGGGATAAAAAAATGTCCTACTTCTACTGACACATCCGCCCATTGGATGCCTACAAGAGTGATTCACTAATTGTAGTGTCATGGTGGTTAATGTTGGGTTGCAATGGTTGTAAACAAAGTCCCACATTTAAAACACATGAAAAGAATCATAGACTTATAAGGGAAAAATATCTCCATTGGTATGAGACCTTTTGAATAGAGCCTACAAGTAAAATCATGAGAGCTTAGGCCTAAAGTAGACATTATCATACTATTGTGGAGATACATAAATTCCTTCGGTCCTAACAATTGGTATCAGAGCTAAGTCACTCTTCACTGGACTAACCGCCAAAAGAAGCACGAGCAACTATTATACAGATTGAACTATGTGGGTCGAACCTTAAACGAAATAAGTGTTGGATCGAGAGAAACGATAGAGGGGGGTGAATATCGTAAATCGTTTTCGTATTGAAAAAGAGAATATGCAGCGGAAAAATTAAAAACAAAATAACACACGAACACCAAGATTTTACTTGGTTCGGAGTCGCGGTTGGCTCCTACTCCAAGGCTCACGGTCGTTGACCGTTTACTGCGGGCAATTCTATATGCGCAAAACAGTTTACAGAAAGATGTTACAAGAGTAGTACAGTAAACTTAAAAAAACAGCTCTTCGTTACCGACGTCCGGTGTGGATTGTGTTTTGGAGCAGGGGGACGTCGTCGGCGCTAGTATCTCGAGTTGGGAGGTTTCCGGAGCAGAGCGCTGGAGCAGAAGAGCGTAATTGCGTTGGAAGAAGTTGTTGTTGGAAGCCTTGGGGTCGAGGGGCTTTTTATAGCCTCCCGGGGCGCCCTGAACGTTGGGGGCGCCCCCCCCCCCACGTGTCACCCGATCCGAGCAAGTCTCGGTCAGCCCTTATCCCACTCGAATAGGGCTGAGGGTTGACTGTGGGGGCGCCCGGGACGCTGGGGGTGCCCTGGTTGACCCTTTCAGCGGGCTTCTCGGCTGGATAAAGTTTATCCACTTCGTTGGCTTAAGCGCGGGGCGCCCTGGGCACTGGGGGCGCCCGGGACGCAGGGGGCGCCCGGGAGCATGGGGGCACCCCGCCCAGTAAGCTACCGAAGCACTTCTTTGCTTCACTTGTTTTGTATTGGCCTTGGGGGCGCCCTGCTCAGCTACTTGCCTCTCTCCTTTGGGCATTCTGAGCTGCAGACACACGTTCCTTCGGTTCTGCATCCAGGGTTAGTCCAAAACAATATGAAGCAATAGAATATTAGGTTTATACAGCCTTAGCTGTCTTGGTTCTGACTTTGGGTCTCCAAAATGGAGCCCTACGTCGAACCGACGCCTACTGTTCCCTCGACGGGGAACGCATCCTCACCTACTCCTCTCAGGAGAATTTACCTGATGCCAACCAGCTCCTCCGGTTGGACTTTTGCCCAGCAGTCCTTCGCCAGGTGCCTAGCTATCCTTCACCAGGTCTTCAGTTCCAGGCAGTCCTTCGCCTGGTGCCTAGCTGTCCTTCGCTAGGTCTTCGACTCCTAGTAACCCTTCGCTAGGTGCCCAGCTGTCCTTCGCCAGGTCTTCGGTTCCAGGCAGTCCTTCGCCTGCTGCCTAGCAGTCCTTCACTAGGTCTTTGACTCCTAGCAGCCCTTCGCTAGGTGCCCAGCAGCCCTTCGTTGGGTCTTAGGGTTCCGATGCCTAACAGTCCTTCGCTAGGACTTTGTTTCCTGGCAGTCCTTCGCCAGGTGCCTAGCAGCCCTTCGCTAGGACTTTTCTTGTACACTTGAGTAACATTGTTAGATCACCAATAATACTTAACTTTGAACCCTTTGACAATATCAAAATAAGGTTCGATATGGTGCTTCCTGCACCAACAATAAGGAAGGCCCTTAGCAGATCAAGAGTGACGCGATGCTCAAGGGGAGACCCTGAGCAGTTCAAGAGTGACCTGATTCTCAAGAGGAGGTCCTGAGCAGGTCAAGAGTGACTCGATATTTGAGGAGAGGCCTGAATAATGAAAATAAAGGCAATCCTTCATTTGAGTGAGAGATTGTTGGGTTGCAATAGTTGCAAAAAAATGTCCCACATTGAAAACACAAGGAAAGTATCATGGACTTATAAGATAAAGATATCTTTATTAGTATGAGACCTTTTGGGTAGAGTCCCAAAACCAAACCGTGAGGTCTTAGGCCTAAAGTGGATAATATCATACCATTGTAGAGATACCTAAATTTCTTTGGTCTTAACAGTTAACTTAAGATCATTTAGTCCAAGTTTCTTATTGACAGAGTAAGAAATGAGACTTACACTTGCTCCAAGATCGTAAAATGCCATACCTATCAAGGTTGTGCTGATTTTTCATGTGATAAAAAAAATTTCCTAGATCTTGGAGCTTTAGAGGTAGAGTATTCATGATAAATGTGTTATACTCCTCAGTTAGGGTCACAGTCTTGTATGCATCCTTCTTGTGTCTGTTGGAGATAATTACTCTCATGAACTTAGTAAATTTTGACTTTTATTATAGAGTATCTATGAGAGGAATCTCAATGCAAAGTTCTTTGACCTTCTCCAGAAACTTGTCAAACTCTTCATATTTCTTGGAGTTGGATATCCTTTGAGGGAAAGGGATTGGTAGCACATATTTTCTTACTGGAGGCTCTTCAACTAGTTTGGTATTCTCTAGTTCATCTTGAATATGATTATTGTGAAACGAGGAGGGAGAAGGCTCTCCATGTTCTTCAATTCCATTATTTTTCGCAGTCACTTAGGGTTCACCCAAGGTCTGTCTGCTTCTTAGCTCAGCCATGTTGGAGTTCTCAACAAGATTCAGTTTTGGCTTCCTCGGAAATATCCCTGGAGATCTTGAAGAAGAACTAGCCACTTCTGCCATTTGATTAACAAGCACTTTTAGATGTTTCTCAACATTTTTCATTTTTACATTAAGTTGCTTGATATCATTTTTCATCTACAATTGAGGGGCTTAAATTTCTTCAAGGATTTTCTCTATTCTTAAGGGTTGATAATTTTGTTGATAACCAAATGGCTACCTTGCTTGATCTTGATTGTTGCGATACTAAAATTTCAAGTGTTTCCTCCATCCGGGATTATAGGTTCTGGAGTACGGATTGTTAGGTCTTGAATTGAAGTTGCAATGACATCCATTTATTCAATCTGAGCCAATTGTGCAGTAATTACTCCAATTTGGCAAGCTTCTTCGTATGTTCCGAATCATCACAGATTTCACAAGTTAGAATCATCGCGTTTATCAGATTTGCATTCATTAAGTCAAAATTTTTTGTAAGGGAGTCCATTTTGTATAAATTAAATCCAAGGCTCTCACATTATACTTCCCGAGAATCTTAATTGGATTACTATGCTCTAAAGCCCCTTGGTGATGATTTTAATGACATACTTTCAATAATCTCTTCAGCTTCATCCAATCCTTTGTTTATCGAAGCTCCGCCTATTGTTGAGTCCAATGACACTTTTGTTTGATAATTAATTCCATTGTAGAAAGTGTGTATGACAAGTCATTTATCTAATCCGTGGTGGGGGCATAGTCTTAATACCCTTTAAATCCATCCCAAGCTTCACACAAGGATTTGTTGTATATGATTGGATGGCTAGAGGGGGGATGAATAGCTAGTCGTCGAACTTCTGTCGATTCTCTCTACTACAAGAGTGTTAGCTTTGCGCACACAGAAACAAAATAAACAATGAAATCAAAATATAAACGCTAACACTTATCATTTACGTGGTTCGGAGATTGCTTGCTCCTATTCCATGACATGTTCTTGAGGTGGACTATCCCTCAATCATTTAGTGGATTAGTCCTCGGCAATCTCCGGCTAGAGCTCACTCCTTCTCAGTGGAGTGCAATCTCTCACAATGTCTCTTCCCCTTTACAAGATGAGATTTAAGGTTTGAGAAAGAAAGTAGGCGTGGAAGCTTTGAGCACTTGATCAAAAAGGTTTTCAACAGTATCTCTAACCCTTTTCAAGTCTCAAAGTTTCTCCTTAAATAGAGGAAAGAACTGCTGACAAATAGCTTAGACCCGTTACCAGTCAACTGGTCCAGACACCAATTGACTGATCCTCTCCGTTGGACACAACCAACGGCTACTTTTTCAAAAATCAGTCGACTGGTTTAACCCCAGTCGACTGATCTTTCTGTGAGTTTCACCCAACACTGCCAGTCGACTGATTCCTCCGCTAATCAACTACCAGCTTACAAACTCACTCTCAACCTCTCTAGAGTCCATCCTTCTTATATGTCTTGAAGTCCACTTCCTCGGCTTGCCCTTTGAAGTTCTCTTCCTTTGGCTCTAATCCCTCAAATGCACACAAGCCAACGGCTTGTCTCCATGTCATCCTTCACGTATGCCTTTGAAGTTCATTTTCTCAGCTCACCCTTTGAAGTTCTCTTCCTTTGGCTCTCGTCCCTCGGATGACTTCACTCCATTGTTCCTCATGTGTGATCACCAAGTCTTGCATGACTTAAACACATATCAAACCAATATGAAAACCTAACTTAATCATATTGGCACACACATCAAAACCCATGACCATACCATTCAAACTTGGGCCGATTGCACCAACAAGATTCATTATCATTTTGCTTAAGCTTGCAATAAGGTTCCGCATATAAATAGTTTTGCTTGAAGGATAGAACTTCTCTAAAAAATCTCTATTTGCATTGTTCACACATACTGATGTTGTTGGTCGACAATGATTGAGCCAAGCTTTGGCTATGTTTCTCAAAGAAAAACCAAATAGAAGTAATCTGATAACTTCAGTTAGAACATCATTCATCTTCATGGTTCCACATATCTCATATAAAATCTCTAAGTTTTGGTTGGACTCTTCGGTGGGTCCTCCAAATTTATTTTATTAGACCATAGAGATCACAGCTGGTTTGATTTCAAAATTATTGGTCTCAATTGAATGTCTAGTGATGCTAGACCTGAAACCCCTTGCATAAGGTGTTGCACAGTCCTTCAGAGGTTTGTTTGCCATTGTAATTTGTGTTTACTCTTCTTCTAAATGTCTTTACATATTTCTTCTTCTTTGAATATCTTATCGATCTCAGGATCAATAGGCAAAAGATTTTTTCCAATATTAGACCTTTGCATGCAAGAGAGCAAATTCCAAATCAAAATTATTGCAAATAAGAAAATATAGAAATTATAAGAAAGAAAATTAACTTACAAAAATATTCATAAAAGAAGAGAATACAGAATTTTATTAATCAAAAGGAAAGGCCTAATAACTAAATTACTTATCAACTAATATTAATCGAAAATAGACCCGAGAACAATGCCAAAAATTTATTGTCAAACCGCAAGTGCATAGTAAGTCGTCAAGTAATAAAAATATCGATTCACAGAGACTGTTGATTAATCACTAGCTAAGTTTACAAAGCAAGTTATCTAGACTAACGAAGGTTGTGTGAAATCATAAGAACAAGAAAAGGTCCAATGAGAAGCATGCTCTTAGAGAGGGAAATCAGTTTGGAGAAAATGATTCTAGGATTTCGGTTTCATCATGATACTAGTTAATGTTCTATAAATTATCTATCTCCTAACCTCTATGTTTATTCTCTCATAGGGGTTCTAACCAAATACCGATACAGATTAGTTAACTAGACTAACGAAGGTTGTGTGAAGTCATAAGAACAAGAGAATTGGAGAGAGAGAGAGAGAGAGGAAAAGGTTCGATGAGAGAGCAAGCACTTGGAGAGGGAAATCGGTTTGGAGAAAATGATTTTAGGATTTCGGTTTCATCATGATGTCAGTTAATGTTCCATGAATTGTCCATCTCCTAACCTCTATGTTTATTCTCTTATAGGATTCTAACCAAATACCGATATGGATTCGTGAAAGTTGCACAAGAGTATTTACCCCATTGAATTTCAATACTATTAAGTAGAAAAGATAACATGAAAGTTTGGTTAAAGGGATACCCCTCTCACATGAGGGTCTTCTAATTATACAGTCTAAATTATACAAGTCATTTCCTATCATTGAATTAGGAAAATCCCATTTAGCTCTAATTAGATAATCTCTTGTAGAAGATTGGCTTCCCTTTCAAAGTGATACTCTAGAAGGCTCAGTTAAAAGGAAATCCTCTGTTACTAAGCCCAAGCCCAACCCCTCCCCCCGGGCGTCATACGATCTAAAGCGTCTCTCCTACATAGTAACCAATTTTTACATCTATTCAATTAAACACACATACAATTAACCATTCATCACACACATATTCAATCAAATAAGAACAAGGCATAAACATATCATAGAAATAGAAAATGGGCGAATACTAGTCAATATATCAACATCACATAACAATTACTCTCTACACCCTAGAATTCGAAAATCTATTCCATAGCAAGAGATCTATAACCTAAAGACAAGAAAGGAAACAATTTACAACTCAAATTTGAAAGAGAAGAACCCCACCTAGTGGGATAAGACTTGGTGGTTGTTATTATTTTATCTGAAAGAGAAGAAAAAGAAAGCTTAGCGAGATGAATTTGGAGCCTTGGGATGAAATCGTTGCTCGGGTGGTAGACGGATCGATGAAACTGACCTTTGATCATTGATGAATCGCTGAAATGTACAACTGATCTGAACCTCGTGGGTTTCCCTAAAGGGAAAACTCTTCCTCCTTCAAAAGGAGAGAAAATTCCCTTATAAACGATGGACACTGGCTAACAGGATGCCACACAGTCGTGCCCCATGGGCACAGTCGTGACGTAACTGCCATGGTGAAAATGACGCACATTCATGCCTGTGTGGCACAACCATGCCATGGGTCGTGACATAACTGCCATGGTGAAAATGACGCTCCAGGTCGGGCATCCGCAGCACCACGACCACGCCTACTCACCTCGAGCATCCGCAGCACCACGAGGTAGTAGGGTTTAAGCAGCTCCTGGTCGGGCATCCGCAGCAGCACGACCATGCCTACTCACCTCGGGCATCCGCAGCACTGCGAGGTAGTAGGGTTTAAGCAGCTCCTGGTTGGGCATCTGCAGCACCAAGACCAGGCCTACTCACCTCGGGCATCCACAACACCGCGAGATAGTTGGGTTTAATCAGCTCTTAGTCGGGCATCCGCAGCACCACGGCCAGGCCTACTCACCTCGGGCATCCACAACACCGCGAGGTAGTAGGATTTAAGCATCTCCTGGTTGGGCATCCACAACACCACGACCAGGCCTACTCACCTCGGGCATCCGCAGCACCGCGAGGTAGTAGGATTTAATTAGCTCCTGGTCGGGCATCTGCAGCACCACGACCAGGCCTACTCACCTCGGGCATCCATAGCACCGCGAGGTAGTAGGGTTTAATCAGCTCCTGGTCGGGCATCCGCAGCATCACGACCAGGCCTACTCACCTCGGGCATCCGCAACACCGCGAGGTAGTAGGGTTTAAGCAGCTCCTGGTCGGGCATCCACAACACCACTATCAGGCCTACTCACCTCAGGCATCCGCAGCACCGTGAGGTAGTAGAGTTTTAGCTGTTAAGTACTCGAGGTCCTTTAAGTAACCTTTCATTTGCTTCTTTGTTACTGAAATTGCAAGGCAATGCTAACAAGACTACAAGTTCATTTGGACAACTCAAAATCTCACCGAGTACGATAGGGTCAGAGGTGATTGGTATGCCATGGTCTCTCCAACCTCTTGCCTTTATCATCCTCCAGATAGTAACTGCCTCCTGTGAGCTTTCGGGTGATGATGTATGGTCTGCCCCACTGCGACTCTAGCTTTCCGGGGTCCCCTACGGGCTTGATCCTCTTCCAGACTTTGTCTCCGACTTCAAAGTTATGGGTAATCACGCGGCGGTTGTACGCTTGTTGCATACGCTATTTGTATGCTAGCAACCGTGCGGCTGCTTTGTCTCGCACCTCTGCCACCAGGTCCAAGTCAACCAGCCGCTCTTGATCATTGTCCTCTTTATCATAGTGCTGTCACCGGATGGACTCCTCGCCTACTTCCATTGGGATCACAGCCTCAGCTCCATACACCAACTAAAAAGGACTCTGACCTGTTCCTTCTCGTGGAGTGGTACAGTAAGACCACAAAATACTGGGGAGCTCTTCGACCCAGCTTCCTCCAATGTGATCTATCTTTATCTTAAGTCCTCTAAGGATTTCCTGATTAACGACCTCGGCTTGGCCATTACCCTAAGGGTATGCAACCGACGTGAAGGTTTGGCGAATACCTAGCCCCTCGCACCACTCTTTGAGCTTGCACCCTGTAAACTGTCTTCCATTATCCGACACTAGCTTGTGAGGGATGTCGTATCTGCAGACAATATCCTTCCATAGGATCTTCATCACTGCGGCCTCAGTGATGTGGGCCAGAGGTCAGCTTCCACCCATTTGGAAAAATAATCTACAAGAACTAGCAGGAACTTCTTTTACTGAGGTCCGATCGAAAATGAACCCACAATGTCCATTCCCCACTGATCGAATGGGCAAGACACTGTGGAGACTCGCAGAGGCTCGATCGGTCGATGAGTCACATGCTGATGTCTTTGGTAGGCTTCGCATCCGGCCACAAACTTGAGTGCGTCAGCCTGCAAGGTGGGCCAAGAATACCCTACTAGGATAATCTTCCTAGACAAAGACCTTCCCCTAATGTGGCTTCCACAAATGCCTTCATGCACTTCTCGAATCACATAGTCGACTTCCTCTGGCCTGACACATTTGAGGAGTGGTCGGGCAAAGACTCTCCTGTATAGTTGATCTCCAACTAATGTGAATTTGGAAGCCTGGCGGCAGAATAATCAGTCTCCTTGACCTTTGGTCGGCGCATTCCTATTGCGTAGGAACTCTACATATAGATCTCTCCAATCAGCTACTATATTGCCTTCAGCATCCTCCTCAATCTGAGCTACCGTCTCTTTAGTGGTACAAGCTCGTCTAGCTGCCAGGTCGAGATGGAGCTAGCCAACTTGACTAGCTCATCCGCCTTGACATTGTCTACCCGGGAGATATTCTACAGGGTAACCTATGTGAAAGAGGATTTCAGCTGCTCATAAAGGGTTATATACCTCTGTAGGCGCTGACACTTTATTTCGAAGTCGCCCTTTATTTTCTATGCCACCAGCTAAGAGTCTGAATATACAATGACCTGAGCAGCTCCCACATGCTTGGCTGCTTGCACCCTTGCTAGGATTGCCTCATATTCAGCTTCATTGTTGGTGGCTCTGAAGTGGAGTCGAATAGATAAATCTAATGTATCCCCTTGGGAGGAGACCATTAGCACTCTGACTCCGTTGTGCCTGCCGTTGGAAGACCCGTCACATAGATCATCCAGACTCCTTTAGCTTCGGGCTCAGGGACAGACTCGAGCATGAAATCCGAAAGGGCCTATACCTTGATGGCAGTACAGGGTTGGTACTTAATCTCGTACTCACTCAGCTCTGTCGTTCACTTGATTAGCCAAC
>JAGFNQ010005662.1:126179-148496 GCA_024364735.1 Boesenbergia rotunda
GACCCAATCCATATTGACGACTCTACTCAAGGCTGCCATCTCTTTCCTTCGTCATCAACCACCACCAAGGCCCGCGGTGCCATACCACTCCTTCCACACCGTCGGACAACCTTCCTCATCCACCCCATCTCCTCACCGTCTCCCGATTGGGAGAGGGTTCATCTGAGCCTTATCCGACACCAACAAGTTCTCCCTCAAGCTCCTATCGACTATCTTCTTTGCTCACCTCTCTTCTTCAGATTAGAAGAAGAGAGTCTCCTCTTCCCCACTTCTTCTCGGATTAGACGTCTCGGATTAGAGGAGGAGACCGCTTCCATCTCCTTCCTTTCACTCAACCTTCTCGGATTAGAGGAGACCACCATCGAATTCATCCCACCGACGAAGCTTCTCTCCCTCACTTCTCCTTCTTAGATTAGAGGAGGAAACTATCGCTTCATCATCCCTCTTTCTTGGATTAGAGGAAGAGTTGTCAATTCATCTCCACCTCTCCTTCTCGAATTAGAGAGGAGAGGATCCATTCCATCTCCACCTCTCCTTCTTAGATTAGAGGAGAGTCTGCTCCATATTCGAGGAACCTCTGGCAATTCACATTCATCACTTCATCGATCCCCCTCTCTTGGATTAGAGGAAGATGGCCTGTTCATCTTCTATGACATTCCTCCAAGCTCAATTGAATTATGGAGAGCTCGAATTTTTCACCACGCTTCGGGATTACAAAGCGTGATCCGTTCATCACCACCACTTCAGCCCACTTCTGAAGCTCCATCTACAACCGTCCTTCATCCAAGATGTTACGAGATTACGACGAAAAAATGACAACAAGAACAATAGAGAACACACAAGATTTACGTGGAAAACCCTTGACAGGAAAAAACCACTGGCAGAGGAGAAAAAATCACTATAAACGATGGAATACAAAGTCGGCGGCTCCAAGCCTTAATCATCATACAAAACCCTAATAATAAGCCCTTTAAATAGGGAACGACACCAAACTCTAACAATCTCTACCCTGACACGAATTCTACAAATCTTCAAAAGAACATTCTCCACCTCTTCTACAAAAGCCCCAAAGGCAAATCTCAGCATCTAGCACCAACCAAGTCCAAGCAATGCTTAAACATGACTATAGGAAGTGACTTAGTCATCATATCAACAGGATTATCAGGAGTACTGACCTTCCTCACAATAATATCACCACGAGCAATAACATCACGTATAAAGTGATACCTCACATTAATGTGCTATATCCTCTCATGAAATATCTGATCCTTCGTGAGGAAAATGACACTCTGACTATCACAAAAGACTGTAGTAATCTGCAAGTCTTCACTAAGCTCATTGAAGAGTCCTTTCAACCAAATAGCTTCCTTAGAAGCTTCTGTAATAGCTATATATTCAGCCTCTGTAGTGGACAAAGCAACTGTATTATGCAAAGTAGTTTTTCAACTGATAGTACAACCACCAATAGTGAACACGTACCCCATAAGTGATCTTCTTTTTGAAAGATCGATGTGGTGTGCAGAGGGGGGGTGAATGCACTTTTTCGGATCTTGAACTCTGCAGTCTTGTTAGCGCAGCGGAAATAATATGCAAAATAAATAACAATGCTAACAATACCGGTTTACTTGGTATCCACCCCGGCCGGGTGACTAATCCAAGAATCCGTCGGTGGATCACTCCCCGGATAACCTCCGGCTAGCCCTCGTCGCTCCTTGTGGGTGGAGAAACCTCGCCACAATCTCAAGGAAACCTCTGAGCACAAAGACTACTATCTTGCCTTTAACCAAGATAAGATTCGTCAAGAATCTCTGTTGGGGTTGCAAAGTTGCAAACATAGTCCCACATCTAAAACACATGGGAAAGATCATAGGCTTATAAGGAATAATGATATTTCCATTAGCATGAGGCCTTTTGGGAGAGCCCAAGAGTAAAACCATGAGGGCTAAGGCCCAAAGTGGATAATATCATGTTATTGTGGAGATATCTAAATTCCTTTCGGTCCTAACAATTGGTATCAGAGCTAGGCCGCTCTTCATGATCTAGATCTAACCATGTGGGTTAAGCCTTAAATAAAGGATGTATGGGCTCCCGTGTCTTGATCAAGAGGACCAAACACCAGGCAGAAAAGTCCTAGTTGCGGCTAGGCAGTGAAGTCCTAGTAGGTCGGGTGGACCGAGGGGCAGAAAATCCTGGTAAGTTGAGGATCAGACATCAAAACGGAAAGGGTTTCCGCTTGTAGGGGGCATGTGATTCTTTGTTTGAGGGGGGCAAATGAACCTCGACAGTACATTCTAAGGGCGCCCCCGCTGTCCCGGGCGCCCCCATGGCAAACAAACTGAAGAGTTAAGCTGCTGCCGCGTCTGCACTGCGCACCCAGGGCGCCCCCGCTGTCCCGGGCGCCCCCAGCGCCCAGGGCGCCCCCAGCCACTCTTACGCAGGAGACTTCAGCGCTGCCGATAAGAGTTGGCCGAGTCAACCAGGGTGCCCCCAGCGTCCAGGGCGCCCCCGTCAAGACCTTATCCCGAGGTTCAAGGGATAAGTCGTTGACTGCGCCTTGTGTGGATCTGCTGCCACGTGGGGGGGGCGCCCCCGTCGACCAGGGCGCGCCTGGGGGCGCCCTGGTCGACGGGGGCGCCCCCCCCCCCACGTGGCAGCAGATCCACACAAGGCGCAGTCAACGACTTATCCCTTGAACCTCGGGATAAGGTCTTGACGGGGGCGCCCTGGATGCTGGGGGCGCCCTGGTTGACTCGGCCAACTCTTATCCGCAGCGCTGAAGTCTCCTGCGTAAGAGTGGCTGGGGGCGCCCTGGGCGCTGGGGGCGCCCGGGCCAGCGGGGGCGCCCTGGGTGCGCAGTGCAGACGCGGCAGCAGCTTAACTCTTCAGTTTGTTTGCCATGGGGGCGCCCGGGACAGCGGGGGCGCCCTCAGAATGTACTGTCGAAGTTCATTTGCTTTCTTTGTGTTTTGTGTTCACCTTGGGGGCGCCCGGGACACTCCGGGCGCCCTGGTCAACAGTTGCCTCTTTCCTTTGAGGCATTCTGAGCTGCAGACACACGTTCCTTCGGTCCTGCTTCCAGGGTTAGTCCAAAACACAATAAAACAAATATTTAATTTAATTTATACAGCCTCAGCTGTCTTGGTTCTGACTTTGGTCTCCTAAATGGAGCCCTAGGTCGAACCGACGCCTAATGTTCCCTCAAGGGGAACGCGTCCTCACCTACTCCTCTCGGGAGAATTTACCTGGTGCCAACCGGCTCCTCCAGTTGGACTTTTGCCCGGCAGCCCTTCGCCAGGTCTTGAGTACCACGCAGCCCTTCGCTTGGTGCCTAGCAGTCCTTCGCTAGGTCTTTTCTTCTGGCAGCCCTTTGCCAGTGCCTAGCATTCCTTCGCTAGGGTTTGTCCATTCTGGCAGTCCTTCGCCAGAGCCTAGCAGTCCTTCGCTAGGGCTTTTCTTCTGGCTGGCATTCCTTTGCCAGTGCCTAGCATTCCTTTGCTAGGGCTTTTCCTGTACACTCAAGAAACTTGTTAGACAACAACTAACCCTTAACTTTTGAACCTTTTTGCCAATATCAAAACACAGGTTTGACTTGGGTGCATTCTGCACCAACAATCTCCCCCTTTTTGATATATGGTAACCTAGTTCAAAAAGTTAAGGAAAAAAATGCTGAAATTGAAATCCTAAGTTAGATTCCCTCCCCTTGGAAAAAATCTCCCCCTAGGTTTTTCAAAAATAGGTGGTGTGAGTTAAGTACTTAGAAGATTTCATGTTTTGATAATAAGTTGGGAAATCTCTAAGGTTTTTTGCTAAGTTTTTCGAAAAGATATTCTAAGTTTGGAAAACTTTGAAAACTTTTAGACAAATTTTCAGTTTTAGGAACATTTCACACTTTGGAAAATTTTCAGTTTTGGAAAAATTTCAGACTTAGAAAATTTTCAGATTTGGAAAACTTTCAAGCACTACGCTAAGCTTAAACATAATTTCAAAACACATAGTTCAGAGTTGGAAAATTTTTAAAGAGAATTTTACAACCTTTAAGCTTAACAATAATTTTAAGCAAAAACATTAAGTATCAAAATAATTCAGAGTTTAGAAATAAAACTAACTTTGATTCACCAATTTTATTTTTTCAGTTCAACTTTTTGAAGAAGACGATGGGAAAAAATTAAAAAAAAATTTGTTCCCTGTTTCCTTTCCAACTCTCCCCCTTTGACATATATCAAAAAATGCAGAAAAAATTTTGCAATAATTAAAGCATTTGCTGTACTGAATCAAACTGGAACCTAAGTCTGGTTAAATCTTTAGGGACGTGTCTAACCCAATTAGCTACTTATCAACTGTTATAAACAGTAGTTTTCGCTAGGGTTAGTCAAGTTAAGTGCATTGTTCAAGTTAGATTGTCTAAACTTGATACTTAACTTGATTGCTGTTTAGTTTGTATTTAGTGCCCCAACTACTGCAGATGCACTGACTTAATGCATCTTGAGTTAAGGCAAAGACCTAAGCATCTCAACCCTTTCTAGGTTATCACTCAAAGTACCCTAAGGTGCTTGTGAGATGCTGGCTTCTAGATCTATAGGTGCATGCAATTCTAGGGTTAGAGCCTAGGCTAAGTCCATTTCGAAGAAGACCCTAGTTTTGAAGGGGGTAGTTTTTGAAATAAAACTAAGTCAAGGAAAAAATTTTAAAACCAAAGTAAAACTTTTTAAGATTAAGTTTAAAATAAACACCATTTAAAAACAATTTAAAACATTTTAAAATTAAAGCAGAAACCAAATGATTCTATTCTACTAAGCATAATCCTAACTGCCTTCTCAGTGAGTTGAACTCAGATTCAGGTAGGGGTTTAGTGAATATGTCAGCTAGGTTGGACTTGGAGTCTACATGCTTAAGGACTATTTCACCCCTAGCTACGTGATCTCTTACAAAGTGATGTTTCACTTCTATGTGTTTGGTTCTAGAATGTTGTATTGGGTTTTTGGTTAAGTTAATTGAGCTAATATTGTCAATATTGACTTGGGTCTGATTGTAGTCTAGCTGAAAGTCCTTAAGGGTGTGCATCATCCATAGGAGTTGAGCTACACACTCTCCTAAGGCTACATATTCAGCTTCAGTTGTGGATAGAGCAACACAGTGTTGCTTTCTACTGCACCAACTTACTAAGCTGTTTCCTAAAAGTTGACAGCTTCCACTTGTACTTTTTCTATCTAATTTATAACCAGCATAGTCAGAATCAGAGTATCCTGACAACTTAAAGGATGAAGTCCTAGGGTACCATATCCCTACATTTAGGGTGCCCTTAATGTATCTTAAAATTCGTTTTAGGGCTGCTAAGTGAGTTTCCTTAGCACAGGTTTGGTACCTAGCGCACATTCCTACTGAAAAAAGTATATCAGGTCTGCTGGCTGTAAGGTATAGTAGACTTCCTATCATACTTCTATAAAGTTTTAGGTCTACTGGTTTGCCATCAGGGTCATTATCTATTTTCACATTTGTGGCCATTGGGGTACTTATACTTTTAGAGTTATCCATTTTAAATTTCTTAATTAGTTCTTTAGCATATTTAAATTGATGTACATAATTTCCATCCTTAGTTTGCCCTAGGAAAAAGTTGAGTTCCCCAACTAAACTCATTTCAAACTCATTTTCCATTATTGTTACAAATTCTTTTAGAAATTTAGAGTTAGTTGATTGATTAGTGTTTTGGAAAGATTTGGTATCAAAGAAGCAATTTATGTCGAAGAAAAAAAAAATTCTGCATTTTTATGTGCCAAGTTGAGTTTGGTGTAAAAAATGAGCAAAAGGATGGAAGCAATTGAGGCATATAGATTCTTGAATATAATTTGAAGATCCAAGCAATTACATGTGCCAAGCTAAATTGGGTGGATGAAGAAGAATTTGTGTGCCAAAGTCTAAGTGGCACGCAACCATTCAATTGAAGCCATATTCCGGAAGAAGTCAAGCAAAAAGTTGAAGATCTAAGCAATGTTGTGCCAAGATGAATTGAATTCGGCTGAGAAAAAAAAACAGAAAAATAAACACAACAAACAACAAATCTGGCCATTGAAGGAATATATTTTTTTTTGGAAAGCATTTTTGGTCGGAATGCTTGGATGTGCAGCTGCTTTTTGTTTAGAAATCAACCACATCTTGCTAATTGTTTGTGGAGCTGGATAGATCTGAAAACAACAGAAAAACATATGTGCCAAGTATAAATGCAGAAATCTGGGCAGAAATTGGTGCATTGCAGGAAATCTGTGCTATTGCTGATGCTGGAATCCGATCTACTGATATGGAATGGAATGGAATGAATTTGCAGCTGAAATCTGTATCAGATTTTGTCAAACAGAAATTGCAGATCAGTAGTTAGCTAGCCTGATGACAGAAAGAAAATCTGTGCAGATTTAGTTATGGGAGTGCAGCTGGACTAGTGTGAGCTGATATCGAGTTTGTTGCAAAGGATTGCTGAGCAGAATTAATCAAAGCCACCCGACAGCTATCAGAGATTATGGAGAGCATTTAAACTGAGGATGCAAGCTGAGAAAACAGTAGACAAGAGGAGAAATCAGATGGAGTGAAGTCTTGGCACAGTTTTGTATCAATCCAAACTGAATTGTGTTTCCATCAAATCAGCAAAACCTAGCTGCAATTAGACAGAACTGGCAGAGAGGTTTTTGACTGGACTCAACCTCAAAGGAGCAAGATTTAAGTTTCTGATTGAAATTAGCAGTGAAGTGAAGTAAAGGAAAATAAGTGCCATGATCTCAAGTGAAGTGAAGCTGTGAAAATTCTGAAACTCCTTTGAAGCTCACGGAAATCTGGAGTGAAGCTACTCTGATCAGAATTCGAATGCTGTGGAGCTGAGATTGAAACACAGAAAGAAAAAGAAAAAAAAAAGAAGAAGAAGTTGTAGTGCCAAATTCCAAGTGAAGCATTTAGGTTTTCCATTACCATTTGCTCAACTACTCCTATATGCTAACTGATGTGAAGAAATCAGAGATTAGAAATTGATTCAGTGGAGCTGAATTTGGATGCTGAACTTGAGACAAGAAAAAAAAAAGAAAAAAAAACAGTTTGAGAAAAGAAAAGAAAAAGAGAGAAATAAAGTGGCACACAACAAGTGAACTTTGGCACCATGAAATCAAGTGAAGTTTCTCACATCCAAATCAAATTCTTTGCTCCATTACATTCTGAATTCACTAGAGAGAAAGAAAGAAAAAAAAAATCTGAGAAAAGAAGAAAGAAACAAAGTTGGCACGAAATTGGGAAACTTGGCACATTAGACCAAGGAAGGGTTTTTCATCCAAATCAAAGGAATTTACTCAAGATTTACTCCACCACGCTTTTGATATCACTAAAGGATTGTCAAGATGAGGCAAAGCACATTGGAAACATTTTTGAGCAACTAAGTCTCCCATTCCATCAATTTTTCAATTTTCTTAACTCTTATTCCATTTCTTATCAATTTTTCATGTTTTCATTTGTTTTTATAGTTGTTGATCCTATTCATGATTAATGGTAGAGATTAGATAATAAGCAAGCCTATAGTAGTGCAAGAAACATGTGTATTTGAGTGAGCTCCACTTCCATCATCAACTTAGAACTTAGGAGAGAGCCACCAGAATTTTCCTTGAAAGGCTAGAGATTTAAATTCATCTCAATGATTCATGATGGATGAAAAGGATAAGTTGTTGATTTAAGGACAAGATAGTAATCCATAGAGCTTAGATTTATGAGAATTGGCAACCCTAGGTAATTTCTTTTCATTTGCTTCTAATTATGCTTAAGAAAATCCATGGGATACATGTTTAGTTATTTCGCGAGACGCTCAAGGCTAAGTGTGGGGGAGTTGATAAGCACCATTTTATTGATTATTTTAAGTGCTAAAATCCATGATTGACCTATGTTTTTATTGCGTAATTGTGATTTTACCCTAGGTTTTAGGATTTCCTATTATTTTGGACTTAATTGCAAAATTACATAATTTTTGGATTATTTGGCCACTAATTTTCTGATATATTTTTGTAGGCATGAAAGGACCCTGGACCTAGGGCATACTGGGTCAAACTTGAGTCGGATGTGAACCGGATCGAATTATCAAGCCTACGATTAATCCCGGCCGTCCGATTCAAGAGCGGTTAGATCTGAGCCATCCGGGATGATCTGAAGCAATCCGAGCTAGGGTTAGGGTTGATCAAGCTCTATGATCAAGATCTGAAGGTTTCATCCCAATCAGAGCTAGATCAACCGTTGGATCAAGCAAGGAGGGCTCTAGAGCGTCCATTCACAGATAGAGTTGATCTGGACCATCCGTTGCATATCTGGAGGATCCGAGCTACCACAAGGCAGATCCTGACCTCAGATCATCATCATAAAAGTTTGGCTCCAATCAGAGCAAGATCAGCCGTTGGATCTTCTCAAATTAATCTGGGCCGTCCATTGATATCTATTTAATCAGAAAATCCCAGCGCTTCTCCTTCGTCGCGTCTTCGCCGCTACAGTAGGTTTCTTCTTCGTTTCTTCGTTTTGCTTGCTAGTTTCTCATCAAGGAGGCGCGACCCCCTCGATTCTTCATCAAGATCATCTTCTGGAGCTTTGGAGGTCAGTTTGGTTGGAGAATTAAGCTCGAATTCGCGCCGGACAGAGTTATTTGAGGGTTTCGGTGGCTCTGTGGTCTGACCGCTAAAATCTCATCCACAAACCATTTCCGAGCTTCTGGGCAGCTTGTAGGGGTTCTCAGGATTGCTCAGAAGGTTCCCAATTCATCATCGCAGCTCCATTATTTGAGATCGAAGGGGTTTGGATTGGAAATTCCCAGCTTGCGCAGTTTGAGCAGAGTTCTCTATTCCAATCTGATTTCCACTGATTTGCTGTGCTTAGGGGTTCGAGGCGAGCTCTTGCTTAACGACCAAGAAGAATTTGAGCTTAGGGAAGATTGAGGAGTAGCTTAGATAGTTTAATTTGGTTTATTAGCTGTAAATTTTCATTACTGTCGTATTCTGTTTCTGCATTTTAGTTTCAGCTGCTGTAGTCAACCTTTCGGGTTTAATTCTGCTTAATTAGTGGTTTGAATCTTTTCTTCCATTAGTTAGCTAGTTTGTTTAGTCAATTCTTTACTTAATTTTACTTGCTTTGCAATTTTAAACCTTGCGTATCAAATTCCCTGTTGCGTGCCATTCCTGTTCTACATTCTTCAATTTTCAGTATATCTGCTGCGTATCAGTTTTCTTGGCTGATGCGTGCCAGTTGCATTGTCCATCTAGTTCCTGCATTGGGTATCACGATTGTTTAGTTTCTTGTTTGAATTTCCCTTGTAGCTGGTTTCTTTACAAAAGGTTTTGATTTCATTTTTTGCTTTAGAATTCAGCCTGTGCGTATCAAATTTCAGAGTTGGCAAGTTCAGTTTTGTCCCAGAAAATTCAGTTACCAGTTTATGAGTTTGTGCCAAGTAAACATGAGCTTTACTTAAGCTTTATTGATCCTTAGGATAGAGCAGTAATCTCAGCTCAGCCTATGCATATCAAGTCTTCCAAACCATTTCTGCAATTTAGTTTTTCCTCCCTGCAATTCAATTTCTGTATCAGAAAATAAAGTCATTGCTGCAAACTCTCAGCTGATTGAGCTGAGTTCGTGTCTCAAATTGCAGCACATATGTTAAGTTTCTTCCTTGCAAGTTTACTTGTCTTGTAGCCAATCGGTTTCAGCTTGCACATAACTGTCATTTCAGCAATTTCTGCACACAACTTCTGATCTCTTGCATTTCCTATCTGCCTTTAAATTGTTTTGACTGATCAGTGATGGTATCTGAATTCCTACAGACCTGCATGCTAATTTCGAGTTGTTTGTGATGGTTTTGGGCACTTAGCATCAATTATTTCTGGCTCTTCAGTTTTCTCATTGTGGTATCAAATTGTTGCTTGCATTTAGAGTCAAGTTAGGTTTCGGCAGTGACTTAGTGATTTGTTTAGATTGCTTAACATTGGTTGGATTCATTTACTCAGTATTTGGCTTGCACTTAATATCAGATTGTTCACAGATTCAATTAAGTGCCTTTGTTAATTGGGCTTTCCATTTGCTTGAGTTCATTGGCTAAATTACATGGGTTAAGTTTCATGGTTACTTTTCCTTCTTTGCATTGTGTTTTCAACTCTGAATTGTAACCCAAAACCCAATTTACATTCGAAACCCAAAATTCATAAACGACACATAGATACGAGCTCGAATCAAACACGACAACTAGCCCCGAGAAAAATACGACCTGTGGCTCCTTTACTACATTTTCAGATTTTGATTGTAAAAGGGTTTCCAGCATTTTCATTTCATTCATTCATTGATATTTAAATTTGATGAGCCCATACCTTTCGTGACAAATTAATCTAGTAGATTTGGGCCCGTCAAATTTTTGGCGCCGTTGCCGGGGACACAACAAGTTTGAGACAAGAAAAAATTTGACGAGCCCAAACTATGTGTCACGAATGTGGGCTTCAAATTTAGAATTTATAAATGAATAGCTGGAAACCCTTTTACAATCAAAAGTATGAAAATGTAATATAGGGGCCACAGGTCGTATTTTTCTCGGGGATAGTTGTCGTTGTTTGATTCAAACTTGTAGTTATGTGTCGTTTTTGGGTTTCAAATAAGTAATGAAATTTGGTTTTTAATTGAAAATGAAAATGAAATGAAAAACAGAGAAAAGTGAACAAGGGAACCAAACAAAGAAATGACACTTAGAATTCAACTAATGGTACCCTAAATAAGGCACTTACAAAGTTTTTATGGCAACTGTTTTCTGATTTCAAACACAAAAATGGAATGCTAAACAAGAAAGTAAAAGCAAGGATAGGAGTTTTCGAAAATCAATAGGCTGAACTCAATTTAAAGCATGCGAGATTAGGACTCAACCAAGCAATTTAAACTCAACTAGCTAAAGTATTTTGGAACCCAACCGATGCCTACAAGATTAGGATATGATTGAGTGCAAGTTTATTGACTTCAAACGCAAACTTATGTCATAAAACCCAGCCAAATGCAGATTTTAAAACTGCAATTCAATTGGCACGCAAGGAGAAATTCCTTGTGCCAAAAACCATTACCAACTTTATTAAATGAATAGACTTTCGGCTCAACTGTTCCAGCTGAGTGATTCACTTGGAAATCATTGATATGAAGAAGGAACTATGCGAAACTAAGGTAAGGCATTGAGATTGAAATCAGAACATTGAAAAGAAAAACTCAAATTCAGAAACAGTTTTGGGTTTTAAGGAATGAGATGGCACGCAACAAGAAATTTATGCCCAGAATTTGAAGCAAATGCTATTCTACACCAAACAAACTATCTATCTACTACTAGAGCAGTAATTAACAGCTAAGAAACTCAGAAATTCGAAACAAGTGCAGCAACCAAAGGAAAGAAAAACAAAACTGAATTAAACTTGGCACACAACACTTGAAGATGGCACGCTAGCTAATTAAACTAAAATGAACTGAAATTTGATCTATGAATTCACCAAACAAGTTCCTAAATTACTCTACTTGCAGATCTGAAACTAAATTATGGCTAACAACTCAGAAATCGAAATTTACAGTAGCTGAACAGAAATTTCAGAACAAAACAGTGCAAAAGTTGAAACTACAGCTATAACTTGGAAATTAAAAGTCTAATCTACTCCTCAACTCCTTCCTCAGCTCGAGAAACTCTTGGTTGTCAATCAAGAACCGGCTTCGAACCCCTAGGCTCAGCAAATCAGTGGACAATCAATTCTGAAATTGAATTTGCATCAAATTTGCGCTTGCTGAAACTTTCCATCCGATTTCTTCGTTCTCAATTGGTGGAGCTGCGAGGACGATTTGGGAAACTTCTGAGATCACTTGAGAACCCCTACAAATGATTTGGAAGCTTGGAAATGGACTGTGGTTGAGAAGGAAGTGATCGGACTGAGGATTCCCGAAACCCTCAAGAAATCCCCTGTTCCAGCGCAATTTGAGCAGAATTCTTCAAACCTTGATCACCAAAGACTCGATTCTCGATCTGGATTGGAAGATGAGGTGGTCACGCCTTCAGGGAAACAAGAATTTTCGAAATTGATTAAGAATTGATGAAGAAACGCGAAGAACAGTGGAGGCTGGCTGAAGACGCGACGAAGGAGAAGCGCTGGGATTTTCTGATTAAATAGATATCAATGGACGGCCCAGATTAATTTGAGAAGATCCAACGGCTGATCTTGCTCTGATTGGAGCCAAACTTTTATGATGATGATCTGAGGTCAGGATCTGCCTTGTGGTAGCTCGGATCCTCCAGATATGCAACGGATGGTCCAGATCAACTCTATCTGTGAATGGACGCTCTAGAGCCCTCCTTGCTTGATCCAACGGTTGATCTAGCTCTGATTGGGATGAAACCTTCAGATCTTGATCATAGAGCTTGATCAACCCTAACCCTAGCTCAGATTGCTTCAGATCGTCCCGGATGGCTCAGATCTAACCGCTCTTGAATCGGACGGCCGGGATTAATCGTAGGCTTGATAATTCGATCCGGTTCACATCCGACTCAAGTTTGACCCAGTATGCCCTAGGTCCAGGGTCCTTTCATGCCTACAAAAATATATCAGAAAATTAGTGGCCAAATAATCCAAAAATTATGTAATTTTGCAATTAAGTCTAAAATAATAGGAAATCCTAAAACCTAGGGTAAAATCACAATTAAGCAATAAAAACATAGGTCAATCATGGATTTTAGCACTTAAAATAATCAATAAAATGGTGCTTATCAACTCCCCCACACTTAGCCTTGAGCGTCTCGCGAAATAACTAAACATGTATCCCATGGATTTTCTTAAGCATAATTAGAAGCAAATGAAAAGAAATTACCTAGGGTTGCCAATTCTCATAAATCTAAGCTCTATGGATTACTATCTTGTCCTTAAATCAACAACTTAGCCTTTTCATCCATCATGAATCATTGAGATGAATTTAAATCTCTAGCCTTTCAAGGAAAATTCTGGTGGCTCTCTCCTAAGTTCTATGTTGATGATGGAAGTGGAGCTCACTCAAATACACATGTTTCTTGCACTACCATAGGCTTGCTTATTATCTAATCTCTACCATTAATCATGAATAGGATCAACAACTATAAAAACAAATGAAAACATGAAAAATTGATAAGAAATGGAATAAGAGTTAAGAAAATTGAAAAATTGATGGAATGGGAGACTTAGTTGCTCAAAAATGTTTCCAATGTGCTTTGCCTCATCTTGACAATCCTCTAGTGATATCAAAAGCGTGGTGGAGTAAATCTTGAGTAAATTCCTTTGATTTGGATGAAAAACCCTTCCTTGGTCTAATGTGCCAAGTTTCCCAATTTCGTGCCAACTTTGTTTCTTTCTTCTTTTCTCAGATTTTTTTCTTTCTTTCTTTCTCTCTAGTGAATTCAGAATGTAATGGAGCAAAGAATTTGATTTGGATGTGAGAAACTTCACTTGATTTCATGGTGCCAAAGTTCACTTGTTGTGTGCCACTTTATTTCTCTCTTTTTCTTTTCTTTTCTCAAACTGTTTTTTTTTTTTTTTTTTTTCTTGTCTCAAGTTCAGCATCCAAATTCAGCTCCACTGAATCAATTTCTAATCTCTGATTTCTTCACATCAGTTAGCATATAGGAGTAGTTGAGCAAATGGTAATGGAAAACCTAAATGCTTCACTTGGAATTTGGCACTACAACTTCTTCTTTTTTTTTTCTTTTTCTTTCTGTGTTTCAATCTCAGCTCCACAGCATTCGAATTCTGATCAGAGTAGCTTCACTCCAGATTTCCGTGAGCTTCAAAGGAGTTTCAGAATTTTCACAGCTTCACTTCACTTGAGATCATGGCACTTATTTTCCTTTACTTCACTTCACTGCTAATTTCAATCAGAAACTTAAATCTTGCTCCTTTGAGGTTGAGTCCAGTCAAAAACCTCTCTGCCAGTTCTGTCTAATTGCAGCTAGGTTTTGCTGATTTGATGGAAACACAATTCAGTTTGGATTGATACAAAACTGTGCCAAGACTTCACTCCATCTGATTTCTCCTCTTGTCTACTGTTTTCTCAGCTTGCATCCTCAGTTTAAATGCTCTCCATAATCTCTGATAGCTGTCGGGTGGCTTTGATTAATTCTGCTCAGCAATCCTTTGCAACAAACTCGATATCAGCTCACACTAGTCCAGCTGCACTCCCATAACTAAATCTGCACAGATTTTCTTTCTGTCATCAGGCTAGCTAACTACTGATCTGCAATTTCTGTTTGACAAAATCTGATACAGATTTCAGCTGCAAATTCATTCCATTCCATTCCATATCAGTAGATCGGATTCCAGCATCAGCAATAGCACAGATTTCCTGCAATGCACCAATTTCTGCCCAGATTTCTGCATTTATACTTGACACATATGTTTTTCTGTTTTTTTTCAGATCTATCCAGCTCCACAAACAATTAGCAAGATGTGGTTGATTTCTAAACAAAGAGCAGCTGCACATCCAAGCATTCCGACCAAAAATGCTTTCCAAAAAAAATATATTCCTTCAATGGCCAGATTTGTTGTTTGTTGTGTTTATTTTTCTGTTTTTTTTTCTCAGCCGAATTCAATTCATCTTGGCACAACATTGCTTAGATCTTCAACTTTTTGCTTGACTTCTTCCGGAATATGGCTTCAATTGAATGGTTGCGTGCCACTTAGACTTTGGCACACAAATTCTTCTTCATCCACCCAATTTAGCTTGGCACATGTAATTGCTTGGATCTTCAAATTATATTCAAGAATCTATATGCCTCAATTGCTTCCATCCTTTTGCTCATTTTTTACACCAAACTCAACTTGGCACATAAAAATGCAGAATTTTTTTTTTCTTCGACATAAATTGCTTCTTTGATACCAAATCTTTCCAAAACACTAATCACTCCCCCACACTTAAATCTTTGTCCGTCTCGAGCAAAATAACATTAAGAACATCTCAAGCAACAAGTCCAAAGAAAAGTGAGGATAAGAGTAGGAAATAAGTAAAGAAAAAGGGAATGAACAAGATTTTTGTCAAAATTGATATGTAAAGGGGAAACAAATGGATTAGCCTCTATAGATGCGATCCAATCATTCAAATATGGTTTTGAAAGAACCTAAGCAAGTTCTAGAGCACAATGACATATGCGTATCACAAAAGTAAGGCTAATTCTCACTAGGCAAAAATACTTCATCTCAAATCTTCAATTAAGAATCTAAAGCAAAGTAGTACTCAAGCATCCAAGAATTCATCCATGAGTTCAAACCCTAAGTTTTGACAACCAAATTTAATTTATTTCCTAAAAGACTCTAAAATGCTATGGAGAAAACCTAAAGGGATACATTTATTTCTATTCATGGAAGAAAAAGTGCTAAAAGGAAAGACATGGTATTTACAACGTCTATTTATTCAATTTACTCTAGAAAACATAAAAGTGAAAAATGCGATAAAAGAAAATGCAAGAAAAATAAACTCCCCTTTATTCGGGTGGACGGAGTCTATCCAGAAGGAGCCTCCAACGTGGTAGTGGAGGTGTCTGGGTGGCTGAAAGATGTGGGACTCCCCCACACTTGAACTTCGCAAAAAATTTCTCTGGTGGCCTCAGGCGATTCAGGTGCAAGAGTCATTCAAGGGATGGAGTGCTTTTAATTAAAGTCAGATCATCTCCTCCTTCATGATGCCCTTCAGAAGTCCTTCCAGGAGGCTGAAGTCTGTTCAGTTGGAGTACCCACTCCTGAAGTCTTCTGGACCCTGCAAAAACATGTAATACCTCTCTCAAGCGTTCAGGGTCAGAAAGAAATGATATAAGTTCAGTCTCTGCATGAAATAAATCCAAATCTGCATCATGTCCAATTAAATCAATTTGTGGTGCCTCAATAAAATTTTCAAAATCATTTTCTACAAAATTTGCATCCATATACTCATCACAAATAAAGAAATCAATTTCTGGCTCATCAATAGAAATTTCACAATTATTTTCAATCAAGGGTGTATCAAGTAAGGTGTCACAACCAATCAAATCAATATCCGGTATCTCCAAAAGTTTTTCACATTCATTTTCAGCATAAGACATAACAAGAGATTCATCAAAATAAATAACATCCATTTCAGGCACTTCTAAAAAATTTTCACTAGTCATATCCACAAAAGATGTATCTAAAGATTCATCATAACAAACTACATCAATTATGGGTGCCTCTAAAATTATTTCACTATTCATATTTACAATGGATGTGTCAAGTAATGCATGATGATCAAGGAAATCAATATTTGGTACCTCTATTGGATTTTCACAAACAATCTCTACACAAGGTATATCAATAAATTCATCAGAGTCAATAGAATCATCCCTAGGTACCTCACTGAATTTTTCTGAAGAAGGAGAAGAAATACTTACCTGAGCGTGCTGGATAATACCTGGAGGCTCTATAATAGTAGATGTATCTGTGGTCTCCTCCTGGTCAAGTTCATGCTCCTCTTCAGCCTCAGACTCTGGTGGACAATCAACTGGTGATCCTTGGGTGCTTGCTTCCACCATGCAAGTCCCTACACTTTCTGGTTCATCATCTAAATCTTGTGGTGGTCCCTGGGGCTCTGTGCAGTCCCCTACACCTATGGAATCATCTCCTCTGCATGCTTCTCCTGTAATATCTGCAACAACAGTGTCAGAAAAATTAGGACCACTAATAACATAATCATCAGAAAATAAAAATCTAGAATGGTCCTGTGGAGCTTCAATTTCTTCTTCTGGAGCTGAAAAATTTAGAATTGGATTTTGAATAGGAGTCTCCGGAGGAATGCATGCTCTAGGTGCCCAGACTTTAATGTATTCTTCTTCTTCTTCTTCTAAAATTGCAAGATCCATTAAAGAAAGATTTGGCCTTGCACTAGGGTCACCTTGAACTTGTATCTGATTCATTGACTAGAAATTGTCCAACGCCTTTTTGATGTCTTGAGCCTTTGCTGCTGTTGATGATATTGTACAACTAGTTGATAATCTCCTCCATTCTTTGTAGTTGAGCCTCATTCTCATTAAGATTCTCAAAGCCTCCTTGGTTAGCATAGCTCCTTGACTGATTTTGAAAGGATGAAGTAGGTTGAAAATTTTGAGCTTGCTGTGATCCTTGAAAACCCTGCTGTTGGGGCTGATTAAAGGACTGATCAGAGGGCTGATATGCTGGAAATTTTGCTGAGAAATGTAGCCCTGAAAGTTTCGATTTTGAGCTGGAAATTAGGTGGCGAAGACTGAAAATTCTGCCCTTGAAACCCTTGATTGTATGGCTGTGAAAACTGGTTCAAGGCTGTGTAGGCTGAAATTTTGTTGGTTTTGCGCTGGAAAACTGGGAATGATTGAAAATTTGCTGCCTTGATTGTATTGCTGGAATTGAGGTTCAAAATGCTGAAATGGTTGCTGAAAATTGGGCTGAAATTGCTGAAAGCTGGGCTGAAAATTCTGGAAATTGGCTGCCCGTTCTGAAATTCTGTAAATTCTGGAAATTGCTGGAATTTGGCTGAAATTGTTGAAATCTTGCTGTGGTGGCTCGAATTGTTGAAATGGTGGCTGAAACTAAAGTTTGGTTGCTGAAAATTAGGATAGGGCTGCTGGAAATCAAAATATGGCTGCTGGAAATCAAAATATGGCTGAAGTGGTTGTTGAGGTGGCTGAAATGTAGGCTGAATCGGCCTCTGGTAAGTAGATAATTGAGCTTTCCGTTTTTGTTGGTAGTCCAACTCCTTTAGCACATTTCTTAACTCCTCCAATGCCTCGTCTATCTTTGTTGACCCCATTTTGAATTTGCAGCCCTGTCACAAATCAAACAAGAAAAATGGCAGCAACCGTATATGAAAGAATAAGCACAATAAAATGGAACCCAATGATATGTCTAAAAGCATACAAACAAAAATCAAACAAATCAACTAGTTGCTTCCCCGGCAACGGCGCCAAAAATTTGACGAGCCCAAACTATGTGTCACGAATGTGGGCTTCAAATTTAGAATTTATAAATGAATAGCTGGAAACCCTTTTACAATCAAAAGTATGAAAATGTAATATAGGGGCCACAGGTCGTATTTTTCTCGGGGATAGTTGTCGTTGTTTGATTCAAACTTGTAGTTATGTGTCGTTTTTGGGTTTCAAATAAGTAATGAAATTTGGTTTTTAATTGAAAATGAAAATGAAATGAAAAACAGAGAAAGTGAACAAGGAACAAACAAAGAAATGACACTAGAATTCAATAATGGACCCTAAATAACACTTACAAAGTTTTTATGAACTGTTTCTGATTTCAAACACAAAATGGAATGCTAAACAAGAAGTAAAAGCAAGGATAGGAGTTTTCGAAAATCAATAGGCTGAACTCAATTAAAGCATGCGAGATTAGGACTCAACCAAGCAATTTAAACTCAACTAGCTAAAGTATTTTGGAACCCAACCGATGCCTACAAGATTAGGATATGATTGAGTGCAAGTTATTGACTTCAAACGCAAACTTATGTCATAAAACCCAGCAAATGCAGATTTTAAAACTGCAATTCAATTGGCACGCAAGGAGAAATTCCTTGTGCCAAAAACCATTACCAACTTTATTAAATGAATAGACTTTCGGCTCAACTGTTCCAGCTGAGTGATTCACTTGGAATCATTGATATGAAGAAGGAACTATGCGAAACTAAGGTAAGGCATTGAGATTGAAATCAGAACATTGAAAAGAAAAACTCAAATTCAGAAACAGTTTTGGGTTTTAAGGAATGAGATGGCACGCAACAGAAATTTATGCCCAGAATTTGAAGCAAATGCTATTCTACACCAAACAAACTATCTATCTACTACTAGAGCAGTAATTAACAGCTAAGAAACTCAGAAATTCGAAACAAGTGCAGCAACCAAAGGAAAGAAAAACAAAACTGAATTAAACTTGGCACACAACACTTGAAGATGGCACGCTAGCTAATTAAACTAAAATGAACTGAAATTTGATCTATGAATTCACCAAACAAGTTCCTAAATTACTCTACTTGCAGATCTGAAACTAAATTATGGCTAACAACTCAGAAATCGAAATTTACAGTAGCTGAACAGAAATTTCAGAACAAAACAGTGCAAAAGTTGAAACTACAGCTATAACTTGGAAATTAAAAGTCTAATCTACTCCTCAACTCCTTCCTCAGCTCGAGAAACTCTTGGTTGTCAATCAAGAACCGGCTTCGAACCCCTAGGCTCAGCAAATCAGTGGACAATCAATTCTGAAATTGAATTTGCATCAAATTTGCGCTTGCTGAAACTTTCCATCCGATTTCTTCATTCTCAATTGGTGGAGCTGCGAGGACGATTTGGGAAACTTCTGAGATCACTTGAGAACCCCTACAAATGATTTGGAAGCTTGGAAATGGACTGTGGTTGAGAAGGAAGTGATCGGACTGAGGATTCCCGAAACCCTCAAGAAATCCCCTGTTCCAGCGCAATTTGAGCAGAATTCTTCAAACCTTGATCACCAAAGACTCGATTCTCGATCTGGATTGGAAGATGAGGTGGTCACGCCTTCATGGAAACAAGAATTTTCGAAATTGATGAAGAACTGATGAAGAAACGCGAAGAACAGTGGAGGCTGGCTGAAGACGCGACAAAGGAGAAGGCTGCGGCGATTTTTGATTAAATAGCCATCAATGGACGGTCCAGATTGATCGGATGAAATCCAACGGTAGATCTTGATCTGATTTGAGCCAAACTTTTATGATGATGATCTGGGTCAGGATCTGCCTTGTGGTAGCTCGGATCCTCCAGATATGCAACGGATGGTCCAGATCAACTCTATCTGTGAATGGACGCTCTAGAGCCCTCCTTGCTTGATCCAACGGTTGATCTAGCTCTGATTGGGATGAAACCTTCAGATCTTGATCATAGAGCTTGATCAACCCTAACCCTAGCTCGGATTGCTTCAGATCGTCCCGGATGGCTCAGATCTAACCGCTCTTGAATCGGACGGCCGGGATTAATCGTAGGCTTGATAATCGATCCGGTTCACATCCGACTCAAGTTTGACCCAGTATGCCCTAGTCCAGGTCCTTTCATGCCTACAAAAATATATCAGAAAATTAGTGGCCAAATAATCCAAAAATTATGTAATTTTGCAATTAAGTCCAAAATAATAGGAAATCCTAAAACCTAGGGTAAAATCACAATTAAGCAATAAAAACATAGGTCAATCATGGATTTTAGCACTTAAAATAATCAATAAAATGGTGCTTATCATTGATCCAAATATTATATCATCTACGTAAATTTGGGCAATAAATATATCCTTTTCTAAAATTTTAACAAACAAGGTTGGGTCAATTTGACCTTGTTTGAATTCTTTAGAAGTCAGGTAATTGGATAATCTTTCATACCAGGCCCTGGGTGCTTCTTTAGTCCATAAAGGGCTTTACTAAGTTTGTAGACATGATCGGATTTTTCTATATCCTCAAACCCTGGGGGTTGTCCTACATAAACTTCTTCCTTAATAAGCCCATTTAAGAAGGCTGACTTTACATCCATTTGGTATAATTTAAATCCTTTATGGGATGCAAAGGCTAGTAACATCCTAATAGACTCAAGTCTAGCTACAGGGGCATAGGTTTCATCATAATCCAACCCTTCTACTTGACTGAATCCCTTAGCTACTAAGTGGACTTTATTTCGGACTATTTCACCTTGGTCGTTTAACTTATTCCTAAATACCCACTTGGTGTCAATTACGGATTTGCCCTTAGGCTTAGGTACTAACTCCCAGACTTGGTTTCTCTCAAATTGGGCTAACTCTTCTTGCATGGCTAGGATCCAGTCAGGATCAGGTAGGGCTTCCTCAATAGTCTTAGGTTCAATCTTTGAAATCATGGCTATTTGACTAAGATTTCTATAGGAAGCTCTAGTTCTGACTCCTAAGGTTGGATTACCTACGATTTGGTCAGCTGGGTGACTTAGTCTGGGTTTCTTGGTTTTTCTAGTACTTGGCTCAGCTTCAGGTCCAGCTGGTCTAATAGGTTCAGTTCTGAGTTCATTGGTTGGTTCAACTGATTCAGAAGTTGGTTCAATTGTTAAGTCATTAAAGGGTTCAATTGGGGTTTCAGAGTTATCTTCTTGATCAGTATTTGATGAAGCTAAGTCAGAATTATCAGATTTTGGGTTAGTTTCTTCATCAAATATTAAGTTGGTTGTTTCTTCAATTTTCTTAGTTGTTTTGTTGTAGACCCTATAAGCTCTACTTGTTGTAGAGTATCCTAAAAAGATACCTGGGTTTGACTTGGATTGAAACTTTCCAAGATAGTCTTTGGTATTAAGAATATGGATTTTGCATCCAAAGACTCTAAGATAGTGTAGGTTTGGAAGTCTATGGTAGTAAAGTTCATAGGGTGTTTTATTTATCTTTTTATTAGGTAGAATCCTATTTTGGATATAGCAAGCTGTGCTGATTGCTTCTGCCCAATAGTGATTAGGTAGGTCAAATTCATTGAGCATAGCCCTAGCAGCTTCCTGTAGGGTTCTATTTTTTCTTTCTACTATGTCATTTTGTTGGGGGGTTCTGGGACACGAAAATTCGTGTTTATATCCATTTACTTTACAGAATTCTTCGAATCTTTGATTCTCGAATTCTCCCCCGTGGTCAAAGCTAAGTCTTTTGATTTTGGTATCATTTTGATTTTCAATCAATTTACAAAAGTTGTTAAATAGATTCAGGGTTTCATCTTTGGTCTTTAGAAACCTAACCCAGGTGAACCTAGAGTAGTCATCAATTATCACTAAGCAGTATCGGTTTCCACTTAGTGACTTGGCTCCATGTGAATCAAATAGGTCAAGGTGTAGGAGCTCAAGTGTGGTTTGGGTTTGATCAGATTGGATCAATTTGTGACTAGACTTGGTTTGTTTGCCTTGATTACAAGATTCACATATTAGGTTTTCATTATTCTTAATTTTGGGGACACCTTTGATTAAGCCAAGTTGGGTAATTTTTGAGATAGTTCTTAGATTGGTATGACCTAATCTCCTATGCCAGAGTTTTGATTGTTCTAATTGTGTAACATGCATTTGGGTATAAGGGGAAGATTTATAGTGTATACATTATTTTTCCTAGTGCCCTTAAGCATGATTTCTGAGTCTTGTGCATTTCTAATCAGGCAATTAGAATTGTTGAAAGTAACTAAATAACCAGAATCACATAACTGACTTATGCTAAGTAAGTTAAAATTGAAGTTTTCCACCAATAGAACTTTCTTAATAATGAAATTGGATTTAAGTTCAATATTACCTGACCCAATTAC